>JAODAL010018619.1:0-74262 GCA_025379985.1 Phyllomedusa bahiana | reverse complement strand
TGTAGGGGCCCCCTTTGTGTCGGGGGCCCCCTTAGGAGCCGGGGCCCCCATTGTAGCCAGGCCCCTTAGAGTAGGGCCCCCCTTGTACCGGGGCCCCCCTTAGTAGCCAGGGCCCCCCTAGTAGTCGGGGCCCCCCCCCTTGGCCGGTCCCCCTTTGTACCCAGAGCCCTCCTTGTAGCCGGGCCCCCCCCCCCCCAAAGTAGTCGGGGCCCCCTAGTAGTCAGGGCCCCCTGTAGGTAGCCAGGGCCCCCCTAGTAGTCAGGCCCCCCTAGCAGCCAGGGCCCCCCTAGTAGTCAGGGCCCCCCTAGTAGCCAGGGCCCCCCTTGTAGCCAGGGCCCCCGAGTAGTCAGGGCCCCCCTTGTAGCCAGGGCCCCCCTAGTAGTCAGGGCCCCCTTGTAGCCAGGGCCCCCCTTGTAGTCAGGGCCCCCCTTGTAGCCAGGGCCCCCCTAGTAGTCAGAGCCTCCCTTGTAGCCAGGCCCCCCTTTGTAGCCAGGCCCCCGAGTAGCCAGGGCCGAGTAGTCAGGGCCCCCCTTGTAGCCAGGGCCCCCTAGTAGCCAAGGCCCCCCTAGTAGCCAGGGCCACCCTAGTAGCCAGGACCCCTGTGGGTAGTTTAAAAAACAAAAAACAAAACAACAAACAGCCACTTACCTGGCTCTGGCTCCCGCTCCGGCCGCTCTTAGATGCCGCCGGCTCCGTACTGCCGTCCTGCATAGGCGGCGTCGATGAAGTGACGTCACCGTGCCGCCTACATCAGCAGTAGGGGCCGGCGCCCAGCAGGCTTAAGGCCTAGTGCCTTAAGCCTACCAGAGCGGTCGGCGGAGCGCAACGCTAGTGGCGCTCTGCTCCGCTGACACCGCGCAGCCCTGGGAGTCGGGGACATTAGTCCCTGACTCCCAGGCCGGTCTCTGGGCGCTCGGGACGCAGGTCCTGGGCGTTCAGTGACCGGATGCGCGGCCGAGCCCCGGGGAGCGACGGCACTGCCTCCGGGGTCCACAGCAGCTCGGAGGGGCCCACCGGGGGATTCACCGATCCCCCGGCGGCCCAGTCCGAGCCTGATTTTAGATTATATTTGCCGATTATATGTGTACCAGGGCTGCCTTTTAGCTGTATACCTATCCCACAAATATAAAACCCTCACAAAGCTCCATGGACAGAAAAGTAAAAAAAAGTTTTGACTCAGCATTTAGAAACATAAAAACATGATTTTTTTTAAAGTGATGATAATGATTTATGAATGTGAGAAGAGACCTGTAAAAAGAGACGTGGTGTTAAAAGGGGGGGTGTGGTCTGAAAAACTAATTAATCTGCAAAAATTTCTAGCTACGCTACTGGTTGCACACCTGACCACAACCTTTTGGTTGCATCTTGTAATTCTTCCGAACAATTTCTTTCATTTTGGGACCTTGCAGCTGTTTCCAACTTGCATTTTTTGCAGTTGGAGAGTAGTGTGAAGGCAGAGACAAAAATTGCTTCCGCTTTCACCGACAAAGATCCATAATTTTATTCACTTTAATTTTACATTCACTTTAATTTTATACATACAATTTTATATATTTTTTTTTTAATTTAAAAATAATTTGAATATGAAATAAAAGAAACTGCTGTTTTTGAACTTAGAAATATGCACAATATAATTATCCAATAAGCAGATAAGGGGCTCTGTCGTCATACTGGATCGTGAGATTCAACGCGTTTGCAATTTAAAGGGGTTTCATTAAATGGTCTTCAGAATAAGTGGACAGTGAAAACAAGCAACTTTCCAATTGGATGTCATTTGCAAAGCTGTCTTGTTTTCATAGTATTCCTTATCTTCGTTTTGTGTAAACACAGTTCCCCAGTGGCGGTCGGATTCCACCTCCTTGCATTTCATTGGCTGCCAGCTCTACTAATTTACGTTCTGTTCGGCCCCGGTCGTATTCACGGGAGCGCGCATTCCTGCCTCTCTCACTCAGAATAAGGGGCCGACAACAATTCACTCTGCACAGCCAAGAGCTGCACAGTAACACTGCAGCTGCTTCTACAATCAGAAAACAGCAGAATTGTGCCACGGTGCCTAATGGTCCTGCATAGAAGGGAGACTGATCTGTGCTCTGGAGGAGTTCATAGAAGACTGGATTCAACTGTAACAAACCTCCAGCTGTGAGAGGAGAAGAGATCAGTGCTCTGAGTTCATAGAAGGCTGTCTAGACTGAATGCAGGCCTGTGGTATGTAAACAGCTCTTACAAAATAAGACTGCCAAAGGAGAGGAACCACACAGTGACATGTGGAGGGGGGTGTGGGGTTTGGAACACACTGACTTGGGAGCGAGCATGAACTGTGAAGGGGGGAATGATGTCATCCCCTTCAGTTAAGAAACACCCAGCTGGGAGGGGAAGAAACGCCCCTGGATTTCAGTAACTGAGAAAATCAAGCTACAAGAGAACATCAAAACTTATTAAGGTATATATCCCATTTAAAAATATTATTCGATGCCAATATGTTATAAGAATGAGAATAATTACCTCTTTGGTAAAACGAGAATGCAATATGGGTTTCATTACAAAAAAAAAAAAAAACAGTCTGAATTTATTGTACTTAATTGTCCAGCTATTTCAGTTTTTCATTCAATTCCTTCTCCTCTATGCCCCATTGTGGCTGGAATTGGTTCTCTAAATGAAAACCTGTATGCCTGGTTGGACAGTTGTTTACAACCATTTATTAAACAGATACCTGTTTTTTTGGGGGGATGATACTAAAGCTTTTGATCATTTTGTATAGCATCAGTCTTATATTTGGGTCACGGCAGACATTCAATCTTTATGTACTATTAGTCCCAACAATTCAGCTATTCTGACGTTACAATAGTTTCTAGATACCTTTAGTAATTATCCTTCTACTTACAGCGATTTTCTTCTTGATGTTAATTGATATTTACTTACCCATAAGTTTTTCATGTTTGATGACATTTTTTATGTACAAACCATTGCATCACTTATGGGTGCCAGGTTCTTAGTATAAATAGTCAACATCTATATGGCTTGGTGGGAACATTTCCATCTTTTTTCTGATTCCAATTTGGTGTAAACAAAGTCTGGTATGGCTGCTACATAGATGACCTCTTCCTTGTGGAAGCCATATAGGACATGTTCAACTATCTAAACAATAATAATTTATGCTTATTTTTCCCAATCATACATTAAATACATCAAATTTATTTTTTGGATTTGGTTTTAATAGGGGATAATGCTACTGTTAAAACATGTTATTTTCATCAATCAATATCATTCTTCACGGCTGATCCTGTCATCCGAACGTGTAATTAAACATATCCCCCTTGGTGAAATGTACGAGCATTGTTCTACTACACATGATTTTTTGCTAAAAAGCAGAAACATTTTACGTAGACTTAAACATAGACATTACCTGAATTGGAATATGAACAGCAATGCAGCTTTGTCTAGGGCCAACTTGTTTATGGCATGAAGAATCTTCATTCTAGTAGTACATAGTGTTAATTCAGATACCATCAATATTAGTCAGTAAGAGGCTCGTCCTTTAATGTTTTCCACTACATTTAGCTCTAAATTCCCTGTTATTACTAATACCGTAAAAACATCTACCCTTACTCACATTTACTTACTATCGGAAGTTTTTTTAAATGGTTTTCGTTGTGTAGCTACTGTAGGAGAGCACCAACCAAAGGTCAATTACTTTCACCTAGTCTTTATGTCAATTAACTTTCAGTTCAAACCACATGGCTACGTCACATAGGATGTTACAAATGCCACAGTAAATGTATTTGTTGTAATCTTATTTTGCAATCTTCTTTTTTTTGCCTTACAACAAAAATCTTATGCTCAATATTAAACAATACATTAACTGGAATACATGGTTTGTTATCTACAGTATCTATTATCATGCACTAGCTGTCATATGCAATATGTAGGTTGTACCACAAGTCAATTTAAAGTAAGGATTAGCCGACATATATCAGAAATTTTGTATCCTGAACTATGTAATATTTCTGCTTTATCACAACATTGCATTAAGTATCATAGTACTAATTCTTTGAATGTTCAAGGTATAGAAGGATTTATAATAAACTATGATGATCATAAACGAAAGCTCCTCAATTGAGAGTCTTATTGGTTTTCAACCTTATAGTTGTTGTCTCACTACAAAGATTAGCTTTTCACATGTAGGGAAACACTAAATCAAGACTTTTTCCAAATGCATTCCTCGTTTGATTTTTCCCTGATATAAGAGACTTTTTATTTGCTCTGAGTGCACACAGGTTTCTCTGGTTACCATCCTGCTCTCCCTGCCTGATTGGACAGAGAGCAGGGAGTGACGTCACCAGGATGGGCGGCAGCTTGAGAACAGAGTGTGTTATATCTATAAAACAAAGAGATTAATTACTTTTGAGGGTTTACTTACTGTAGCCCTCTGCACTGTAGATTACATCTCCTGCTCTTATGTGAGTGCAATTAGATGAAAATACGGAGATGATATGCTAATCACTGCTTCCATATGGGTTAAACAGTAGACAGGATCTTATGTTACAGTATTAATACAATGTTTTTTTTATGTCAATACAAAGTGATACTTTTGTTATTGTCTGTGAAACCTTCCAATTGAATTAGCAATCACATGTGTATGTGACTTAGACAATTAATCATGCTGTGCTACACGTTTCCTCTGTTTTAATTATGCTTTGACAAGGAGTTCCGCGTAAAAGGTTTTTTGGGTTTTTTTTGTTGATTTTGGTTTTTTAAACCATCTGAAAACTCACTGTTTACCATTCCCCAAAATACAAAAATCTAAAAAATTTTGCATATTAGTCCCCAGTTTTGCCCCCTAAATTTTCAAATCAAAAAAAACTTGGAACAGCACATTTTTTCCCGTCTAAATTTCCGTCTGAAAAATTTACTATTGAAGTCAATGGGAAAAACCAAAAAGGTAGAATTCATTTAAATTTGATTTTTGTGCGGATTTTGGGTGATTTGCAAAAAAAAAAAAATAAATTAGTGCTTTTAAAATTTGCATTTTTGGGTTTCCCCCCTTAGTGGTTGTTTTTTCCCGGGTTTTCCTTTTGCAATTTTTACAAAAAAGGTCCTAAAAATTCATTTCTTGATCGATGGAAGGGAGGAAGAAATCAGCATGCCTCCCACAATGAAACCACTTTTGGGGACCATTCTTTTTTTCACTTAGCTGACGGGGGAGCAGACAAAGAACAAAAAATGGCTGTGATGAAACCCTTTTTGGCCACTGCTAGCATGGGGAAAGTGATACTGGGAAAGTAATAAAAAAATCATGTGGGTTTCAGGGCCCCAATATAAATGCTTTTCCCTCACTACACTCTTCATCAAAAAAAAAACGGGCCCTTAAAAAAACCCGCCCTAAAACGGGGTTGTCACAAATTTTGCGCCGCACCCCGCAGTTCGGGCCTTTTTGGGCGCACTCGGCCCCCCGGGGCCCCCCCTTGCGCCCCTTTTTTAGCGGCAGCCCCGGGGTTTCCCCCTTTGGGGGGTCCGGGCCGCACTCGTCGTTGGGGTTTTGCAGCCATTTTCCCTGGCCCCCTTTCCGGCTTCCCCGCGCCTGTCTGCCAGCCGGCCCCTCCCTTGATTTAAAGGGCCCGCGCGCGGGTTTTAATTTGGGGATCCCGGCCGTTTGACCCTATATTTTGCTCCCCTTCCGGAAGCTTTTTTTGCCAAATTTCCATAGTGACCTTTACCAAAAGCGAGGAAGCCTTTTTTTCTTTTTCCGGGTTTTGGCCCGGTTTCCTTTTTTCCGGGTCCCCCCGGGGCCTAATGTTCTCCGCCAGAACCTTCGCTCCCCTGCCCTGCCCTTTTCGGGCCCCGCCCCGACTAGGGGGGGGGATTTTTCCTTTCCCGATTCTGTCTACGCTGCCCCCCGGTTACCACCGAAAGAAAGTCACATCGGGGGGAAGGGCCCCTGGGGGGAATTTCCTGCCGCAGCAAGTCCACCCCGGCCCCCTTTGCGGTGGGCTCTGGGGGGAAAACCCGGGGACCCATTTGAGACCCCGCCCCCTGTTTGGGGCCCTTTACCACCGTTTTCGGGGGCCCCAGGGGATCCCTCCTGGGTTTCCCTTTCCCGTTGGTTTTGGGCCCAGGGCCCCGCCAAAGGTCCCAAATTCCCCTTTTGTGGAAGATTTAGGGTCTATCTGGGCTCAGCAGTCTCAGAAAAGGGTTTGCAACAGGCGAGAAAACTTGCCCCATTTGGACCGCCATGATGAAAGCAAATTATGCCCCCTCAGCAAGGGCCCCCCGGGTCTCTTCCCCTGGTTCCCCCTTTACGCCGGGCCTTTTTCGTGTCCAGTTCCGCACGCTGGCCTCTGGCTGCCCTTTTGAAGGAGGCACCCTTTTTGTGCTACCTTCAGGGAGGGGTTTCCCCCTGGAAAGGTCAAGGATTGCAATGGCGGCAAGGGAATCTCCCAAATTTTCCTTGAGCGGCTTTCCTTTCTTGGCCCAACTCGCTCGCCGTGGGCTTTTTCCGAGGGGAAACAGGAGGCCCCCTTTCGGGAAATTTGGACTGGGTTTCCGGCCTCGTCTTTTTCCCTCGCCTGGCTCCGTTGTTCCAAAAAGCCCCCCGCTCCCAACCCCCCGCGCACTCCAGTGAAAAACCAATGAAATTTTGACTGCGCCCGTTTCCCAGAACAAGAGGGGTTTCCCGAGCGCACTGAAAAAACCTGGGGTGTACTTTTGCCATTTCCAGGGGGTTTTTTCTTGGGGGGACTGTCCCCTGCGCCCCCGTCCGGGGAAATGGGGGCGCCCCTGGGTACGGGGAGAGGCATCCCGGGGTTTGGGGGAACAGTTCCTCCCCTCCTTTGATATCCCGGAAAGGGGGGTCGTATCGGGTTGCCGGGGGGGTTTCAATTTCCCAAGTCCCTCCCCTTCCTTGTTTCTGGGTCAGGGGGAAAACTTCAGGGATGTGTTTATGTGGGAAAATTGTCTTCCAGGGGGGTCCCCCTAAAAAAAGCCCTTGGTATCTATCTGTGAGGGGGAGAAAACCCGGCGTGACTCCATTCAACTCCGCACAAAAGCCATTTTCTATGCACTTTGGGGGCGCTCCTTGGGGGAAAAAGATCGCATTCTTGTGCTTCCCCGCCCATCTTCAGCAATCCGGTTTGGGGCTCCCATGGCGGCGCCCCACCCCCCTAGGCAAAATTTGGGGAAACGGCAAAATAATGCTTTGGGGGGGAAAGGAATCCCAAAACTCGTTTTTGTCTAGTGGCACCCGCCCGGGGGCTCCCTGCTTCTCCCGACCCCCCTCAAAACCCTTCCCGGGGTCTGCCTCCAAAAATATCAAGATTTTGCGGGACATTTTTCCAAAAAAAGAAGGCGGGGGGACCAAACCACCATCGTCCCAAACCGTCCATTGACCTTTTTTCCCTGGCCCCAGAGTCCCCCCCGGGCTGGGTTTACCCAAATGTCTTTTCCCTGAGCCCAAAAAGACTGTCGCCCATATCCCGGAATCCCCGGGGAAGGGGCTTTATCCGCAAGCCCAACCCCCCCTGCTGGTGCGGGATTCTTTTTCCCTTGGAGAAAAAAGAGGGGCTTTTCTATGTCCCTGCATTGACTATCGCGGCCTGAATAAAATAACCCGGGGGAATAAAAAGTTTTCCCGGGTACCTTTGATCCCGGACTCTTGACCCGCTTTTGCGGGGGGAGGGTTTTTCCAAAAATTGGTTTTTTGTGGAGGGGCCCATTTTTCTCATCCCCATTCGGCAGGGCGGGAAAAGTGGAAAACGGGGGTTTTTAAAACACCAAAGTGGGGGTTTAGGGGGAAGCCGTTCGGCTTGTGGGAAGCCCCGGCGGTTTTTCCAGGAATTTGATGAATTTAGATTTTTAGTTTAAACCCCCTTTTTTCC
Organism: Phyllomedusa bahiana; assembly: GCA_025379985.1. NCBI lineage: Eukaryota > Metazoa > Chordata > Amphibia > Anura > Hylidae > Phyllomedusa > Phyllomedusa bahiana. The sequence continues at coordinate 66,391 of JAODAL010018619.1, read as the reverse complement.
TGCGTTGTAGGGTTTTCCTGGATGACATTTTTGGTCTTCCCCATTGGGCCCAAAAGGGCCCCCCGTCTTCATGTTTCGCCAGGTTTTAGGGGCACTTCCCGAGGAAACCCAAACTATAGCAAATTTGGAAGTGCCAATTTCATCGATCCCAAACTTGGCCCCTTTCCCCGGGTATTTTTAAACTTGCAAGGGGGTTCAAAGGGGCCCGGCCAAGCTTGTCTGCCGTTCCCGCAGTGGCCCCGCCCCCTCAGTCTAAAGAGCCCTTCAAAGTTTTTTTTGGGGTTCACCAACTACTACCGGCCAGTTCATCCGCACTTCTCCCGGTGGTAGCCCCAATTTTTGGCTCTTTTCTAAGAAGTCGGGGAAATCCTTTAAAGGTTTTTGGCCCCCAGGCGGCTGAAAATGCGTTTTCTCCCGGCACAAGTCGGCTTTTGTTGGCCCCCTTTTCCCCGTCCAGTCCGGGGCCTGGAAACCTTTTTTCCCGGATTTAAAATGCCTTTCCAAAGGGGGTGGGGGCGGTGCCCCACTTAGCGTTATCCTAAGGGAAAAAACCTCCCGTGGGGGCTTGTTTTTTGAAAACTTTTCTCCAGTCAAGGGAAAATTATACGATTGGAGGGGCCTTGGCTGCTGGCTTTTTAAGTTAGCCCTTTGAGGAATGGGACCATCTTCTGGAGGGGGGGTCGGGCACCCGGGTCACCATTTATTTTTGGGCCACAAAAAATTTTTGTGGTCTGGGAAACAGGGCCCAAAGCCCCCAAACCCCCCGGGAGGCTCGCTGGGCCCTCTTCTTCTCCCCGATTTAACTTTGTGATCCATTTTCCCTTCCCCCCCCGGAAGAAAAACATCAAAAGGGGGGGGGAGACACCCTTTTCCCGTGCCTCAGCAGTTTTGGTGAGGGAAACGCCCCCCTTGGTTTTACATCATCCCCCCCAGATCGTTTAATTTTCATGGCCGAGTGGATCTCTGACAGGTACCCCTGGGGAAAATCTTTTTGCGCCCGGCCCCCTTCGGCGGGGAAAAATTTTGAAAAATGGGGGCATTGTTCGCGGGGTAGCTTTGGGCCCCCCCTGGAGTGCGGAATACGGGGAAAACTCATAGCTCGCCATTATTGGGGGGCCTGGGCCTCGTCAAGGATTTTTCAAGGGGCTTTGTTGCACCCTTTTTCCCGTTTTTTGCCCGCAAAAAAGACCCTCACCCCTTTGGCCCGCGGGTTTTTTCTTCAAACCCCCTTTTCCATTCCCAATTGCCCATGGTCCCCGTTGCCTTGGGGCTTCATTTTCAGATTTTTCCCTCATCTGCTGGTATTTCTGTTATACTGTTTTAAAAAATGGCGAAATTTGTTTCCTCCCCGCTTGGCCTTTCCTTCTGCACCTCGCTTTGCGAGTCTTTTTTTCCTGCTTTTTTTTTTGGGTTTTCTTTGGGCTCCCCTTTTATATTTTTCTGGGCCCGCAGAGTGCCCAAATTTGGGGGTCAAGATTCTGGGTTTTTCTTCTCCCCGTTTTAAAAATGAAACTGGGGCTTCTTTTGCGTACATTTTTTCCCCGTTAATGGGGGAGGTGGGGGGAGGGTCAAAACCCGATTTCCTTTGGGAAAAATTACTTGGGGCCATTTTGGGCTCCGCCCGACAGGACGACTGGTCAAACTTGCTTCCCTGGGCGGAGTTTCCTAAAATTTCATTGGATTCTGATTGGGGGCTGGTGCCTCTCCATTTTCTGGGGTGTATGGACTTCATCCCCCCCCAACCCTCCCACTGGTGTCTGCCTCGGATGTTCCTGCTGTGGATACCCTAGTTCGCGACTTGAGGGCCATCTGGAGTGACACTCAGCGATCTCTGCAACAGGCCACTGCCCTGACTAAACTCCAAGCGGACAAGTACAGAAGACCTTCTCCATCTTTTGCCCCCGGGGATAAGGTCTGGTTATCATCCAGGTTTGTTCGCCTAAAGATCCCCAGCTACAAGCTAGGCCCCCGGTGTCTCAGTCCATTTGTGGTGCTGAAAAGGATCAACCCGGTGGCTTACAAGCTCAAGTTACCTCCCTCGATGCACATCCCGACCTCCTTCCACGTCTCTCTGCTGAAGCCCTTCATCGTGAATAGGTTCTCTCAGAGGGTGGCGCCTCGTTCTCCTGAGGCTGATACCTCTGACGTCTTCACCGTGAAAGAAATCTTGGCTATGAAGACGATTAGGGAGAAGCAACATTTTCTCATCGACTGGAAGGGGTTCGGGCCAGAGGAAAGATCGTGGGAACCTGAGGACAACATTATGGACCGTAGACTTCTGCAGAGATTTCTCCAGGCCAGGAAAAGGGGGAGGCCAAAGGGTGGAGGGTACTGCCACGAGTTGCGCCGCAGCCCGCAGTTTGGGCTGCGGGCGCACTCGGTCCCCGGGTCCCCCCTTGGGCCTGTAGCGAGCAGCACCGCGGTCCACGGTCCGCATGTAGGTCCATGGCCGCATTCGCTCGTTCGGGCGCAGCCACTTACCCGGCCACGCTCCTGCTTCCACGCTCCTGTCTGCCGGCCGGTGCGCGCGGCCCCGCTCCTTTGGCCGCGTGTGACGGCTCTCCTAGATTTAAAGGGCCAGCGCGCCGGTAATTGGCTGATGCCGGCCGCTGACCCTTTATAGTGTTCCATCTTCCGGAAGCACTTTGCCGAATCCATAGTGCCCATACCTATGCGAGGAAGCCTTTTCTGTGTTCCGGTTGCCGTTTCCATGTACCAGTCCCTCTGGCTAACGTTCTCCAACCACGAACCTTCGCTGCCTGCCCTGACCTTCTGGCCCGTCCCCGAATATGAGTTTGCCTGCCGATTCTGCTCTATGCTGCACCTCGGCTACCACCGCAAGCAAGTCACATCAGGGGTAGCGACCTGGTAGAATCCCGCCGCAGCAAGTCCATCCCGCCTTGCGGTGGGCTCTGGTGAAAACCGGGACCCACTTAGACTCCACTCCCTGTCATGGCCCGTAGCAACGCTTGCGGTGGCCCAGTGGATCCACTATCTCGGTTCCTTACACTGGTGTAAAATCAGTGCACAAATCGGTGACAAAAACAACTAATAATCCATTCTTAGTGTCAAAGTCCGTTCTGTTCACAAAACCAACAGTATTTTGTCTTTTGCTGTGTGGTCATAACCTAGGGGTCTTTTTGTGTGTGATCTAAAACGCGTTGGATTCTATATATGTACAGTTCTTATTATGTTTCAATTAAATCTATTTTTATGCATCGGAGTGCTGGACATAGTTATGGAAACCAGGCCAGAGTGCTTTAGAAGTATGTGCTGGGCAGTGGGTATTTTTAAAACAGCAGGTGTATAGCATCGCTCACAGCATGCGCCGATATATACGCCATGTTAACCTGGTCTTACTGCTAGGCCCAGACATGGCCGCGGACATGCCCTTTTCTCTGCTATACAAATTAATTAGGCTGTGCACATCCATATATTTTAAAAAACGTAAGCATAGGTGCACACTGGTAAGGCAATAGCATACATCTAATACAAATATCAGTGGCACACTACAAAACTAAGTAAAACATCAAGATATATAGGAATTTTTTGAAAATGCATTACTGCTAAGGAAAATATGAAAAACTTGGGATCCTTAGTTTACAGTTTTTGATCAAGAATTGTTTAAGCTCACCTCCCAAAAGCGTCAAGGGGATCCCAGCACAGGTGAGTCCCTAACACTAACATGTTACCTCACTAGGAGTCCATTCAGACTACAACCTCTCAGGGAGTGATAGGAACTTGCTACTGAATTATCCTGCACTGGTTTAAAAGAGGTAAGGGGAGTGCAGCAAGCCAATGAGGATGCCATCCCTCAAATAGACTACACAAATGAATTAGGCTGTGCACATCCATATATTTTAAAAAATGTAAGCATAGGTGCACACTGGTAAGGCAATAGCATACATCTAATACAAATATCAGTGGCACACTACAAAACTAAGTAAAACATCAAGGTATATAGGAATTTTTTGAAAATGCATTACTGCTAAGGAAAATATGAAAAACCTGGAATTCTTAGTTTACAGTTTTTGATCAAGAATTGTTTAAGCTCACCTCCCAAAAGCTTCAAGGGGATCCAGCACAGGTGAGTCCCTAACACTAACATGTTACCTCACTAGGAGTCCATTCAGACTACAACCTCTCAGGGAGTGATAGGAACTTGCTACTGAATTATCCTGCACTGGTTTAAAAGAGGTAAGGTTTTCTCTGCTATGACACTAGCCCTGTACCTGTTTACTGCTGTCATGCTCCATGCCACGGTCCTCGCTAGCATGGCTGTGTCTCTGCTGTGTTCTGTTTCCCTGTACCTGCTGCTTCGGTCGTGTCTCCATGTAGGCCGATCCCTGCTGTGTCCCATGTTTCTGACTATTAGTTGTAGTAGACTACTAGTTGTAACCTAGTTGTATCCCTATCTGTGTCTGCACACGCTTACTAGCGGGCATGCCGGCCCGCTGGTCTGGATTTAAAAGGTGTACCAATTACCTGTCAAATGACCTACGACCTCCTGGGATGTAAGGAACTTCCTGCCTCTGCTCCAGGGTCAGTTCATTAATGTCCATCTGAGCTCCTGATCATTGCTGCTGTTTCCTGCTGTTAACCCCTGTGTTACCCGCATATCTGCTTCTGTTGTTCCTGCCGTTGCACCAGTCTATTTCCTGCTGTCATCTTGACGTTGTACCAGTCCATTACCTGCCTGGGACTCTGTTACCTGACTTTTGTTTTGCATGTCTGTACCTGCCTGTCATCGTGCCATGGACTCCGTTACCTGCCTATGGCTATACCTGCTGTGACCCGTCACCTCTCCCAGTACCCGCTGTCCTTGTCCTGCACTTCGGCTGTCACTGCAAGTAGCCTAACATCTGTGCTTGTGGTGGCCCAGAGGATCCACACCAAGCACCCGGTGGCATAATGACACCACTGGGTGTTATATAGACAAAGATGAACTGCAAAATAAAAAAGTAGCCACAATGCTGGCTGCCTTCCAGTTTCTGTTGCAGTGAAGAGGAACAGAGAAATGTAAAAGTACTCCTTTATCAAAAGTAAAACTGGATCTTTAGGTTTCAAATGTGTAATTTCTATAACCGTGTACCACAAAACTGAGCAAAAGGACCTCTAGATTCTGTTTTTAGCCTCTTGAAATTACAATGTCTATATACTTTCTATTGAAAAGTCAGCATTCTCAGCATGTTTAACCCCTTAAGCCGAACGCCTGAAAAGTAGTTAATGACCAGAACATTTTTTTCGTTTTTGCCTACTTGCGTTTCAACAGTTGTAACTTTTTTATTTTTTCAATTACACAGTTCTATGAGGCCTTGTTTTATTCGAGACAAGTTGAACTTTATGGAGGAATAGTTTAAATTCGCTTATAAATAATTGCAGAATTTTTACTTTTGTTTTGAATTTTTTTACACCACTCACATTTCACACTTAATAACTTGTTAGATTAATTCTACAGGTTATTACGGTCGTGTGGATACCTGATTTGTGTAGTTTTTTGTGTGTGTAATATATGTACAATTATTTCTTATTAAATATTTATTTTTATTTTATTATTTATTTTTTTATTCCTTTTTTTCTACAATTTTTCTGTTTTTTTTTTACTTTTTTTTTTAATCCCATGAAGGGAGAACTGTTTTACAATTTTTTTTTTTTAACACTTAGTAATGTATTAGCATATTTATATATGCTAATACATTCTGTGTCACTTTGACACAGGCAGTGATCTGGACAGCACACAGTGTGTCCTGGTCACTGGCTTGTTACATAGACAGACCTGGGGTTACTCTAGGTCCCCAGGGCTGACTGTGCAGCTGCTCCCCGGGCTTTGTCGGGTCACCGGGCGTTCCGATCACCCGACAGAGCAGGGAAACCCTTTGATTGTGCTGCGGTAACGCATTCAATCAAATGGTTAAAGCACCGGGTTGCAGAGGTTTCCTCTGCTCCCCAGTGCTTGCAGGGGATGCTCTGGGATCAGGGCTGTGTAGTACGGCCCCGATCCCAGCGCTGCTGCGGCGCCCGGGTGCCGCAAACTCCGGTGTCTGCAGCGACGTCTAGAGACGACGCTGCAGACGAACGACCTGCACCAGCCGACGTCTAAAGTCGCCGGGCGGTCGTTAAGGAGTTAAGGTTAGTATCCAGAATACCATTGAAAGCTGTCACAGCATGCTTCCCTCAAGTCTGAATTTTCCTATATTCCCAAAAAATTTTAGAAACACAACAAAATTGCAATAAAAATGCAGCGTGTGAACCCAATCTTAATAGTTTATTTTTCTTATAAATCTTAATGTACAGTGCAAATGACCATTCTTTGCCTTCAAAACAGCATAAATTCTTCTAGTCGCACATGTACAGTGTTTGAAAGAACTCAGCTGGGCGGTTGTTCCAAAAATCTTGGAGAAGTAACCACAGATCTTCTGTGGATGTAGCTTGCTCCAATCTTTCTCTCTCTTCATGTAACCCCAGACAGACTTGATGACGTTGAGATCAGGACTCTGTGGAGCCATATTGTCAATTCCACGACTCTGAAGCGAAGAGTGGTCATATCAAATATTAGTTTGATATTTTTTATTTACTTGCATTTTGTTAGTTAATAAACTATTAACACTTCTATTCTTGAAAGCATTCTGACTTTGTAGCATTTTTTTCTGTACCTGCCTAAAAGTTGCATGGTATTGTATGTGGTAAAAGGTTGCAAAATAGATTACCTCTATGGTTGCTTTCCCTTTTTTTTTTTACTACAATCCTCACTTTAAAAATATTATAAAGTAATTGACCCATTGTGTTTAGTTTCCCAATAGCACACATTCTCCCTTTTGTTATTTTCTATAATTGATTTCAGAAGTTGGTGCATTTAGTAAAAACTATCACACAAGGGTGAAGTTATAAGTTCTTACATTTTGAAAGTAATTTTCTACACCGGGCAGCTGCTGACAAAATGCCCGGGAATGACAAAAGGGCCGAGCCTTTTAGCTCCTTAAATGGCCATTTTTTAAAAAGAAATTTTTTTTTAAAAGACTAAAAAAATTTGCTTTGCACATTTACAGTATGTAATTTGTAAGTCTCTTATTAGTGATTTGTATTTGAAAGCATTATTCCAACTATTTTTTTTTTTGCTATTTATATTAGTTTTAAATTTAAAGTGACGTTATCAAAAATTGGGCCCCAAAGGAGGGCAATAAAGGGAAATTCAGAGGAAGCATTTGAAATAAATCAAGCTTTACCTTCACAGGGGTCCTATCGGGTGACTAATTTAAAAAGAGCTTGACATCCCTTACATTTCAAAATTACAACTGAATCCCGTGCGAAGACCCAAAATCCCAAAAAACTTAGGTCAAAATTAAATATTGTTCTACCCCATACAGTTTCATCTAAAAACTTTTAAAAGATTTTTTTTTAAATTTTTTTTTTCCAGCCTTGAAAACTCAGAAAAAAGTGATACAAATTTTCTATTTATATAAAATGTTCTCAAAACATGATACTTTTGACATACCACCCACAAAAAATCTCTCTCCTAAATATTCTACATACTTTTTCTTGTCATGGAGGGTACATAAAACTAGCATCGATCACTTTTACTTATTTCTGAATACTTTGCTGCTAAAGTTGTTGGTACCTTTGCACATATCTACACCTGCTTTCTCTGTAACCTATGTAGTGCACATTGCCATAAGTATCCTATTCCCGAAAGGAAACTAGTAAAGAACTAGGTACTAGATTTTTTTTAAAATTTTTGCATTTCCATAATCCAGAAGCTCTAAAGCTAAAGTTATGTCTACATAGCATATGTTAAAAGACTCTCCCAAATCCGACGGCATTTGAACATTGCAGGACTGCGGCTTACGGTGCAGATTTGCGATACAACTGTTTGTGAATCTGACAGCACTCCCGTGGAAGATTCAACAGGTTTGAAAAAACCGCCAAAATTTTGGCCGGGCTTTAAAACCCACGGGGAAAAAACTTTTGTGTGACTACGGGAAAGGGAAATTTTTTATTGAGTCTATACAGCTGTCACCGTGGGGGCCCGCGGGCCCCCTTCCCCGGGGCGCAGGCAACCCGGGCCCCGCCCCGAGGGGGGGGCCGCCGCCCCCATGTCGGGCCGGGGGCGCCCTTTCCACGGGGGGGGCCCAGTCACCCTCCCACTTTTCCCAGGCCGCGTCCTGTTGCTGCTCCATCTCCCGACGCACGGTCCCCGTTCTCTAAGGCGCGCGCGCAACCGGCGTTGTGAAAATTTTAAAAAGGGCCTTCATCGGTAATTGGGTTTTTGCCGGTCCCCTGCCCCCCATTTAAAAACCTTTCCCCCCTTTCCCGGTTTCTGTTGTTCCGGGGTCCCTTTTGTGCCATTTTGCCTTTGTGAAAAACGTTCCTAGCCCTTTTTTCTGATTTACCCTTTACCTTTCTATTTCTTCTGTTCCCGCCCCCGGGATCTTGCCGCCTGCCTGACCCACCCGCCTGTCCCCACCACGAACCATTTCCCCCTGTCCTGAAACCCCTTGCCCGTCCCCGACTACGAGGGCCCGCCTGACCCATTCTGCCCCCACGCTACACCTCCGGGTTCCTCCGCTAAAATTTCCGTCAGGGGTAGCGACCCCCGGGGAAAACCCCGCCGGGAGAAGGGGCCAACCCGCTTTGCGGCGGGCTCTGGTTAAAAACCGGGGCCTACTTTGATTCCGTTTTCCCCCGGCGTGGTTACGCCATCGCTTGCGGGGTTTGGGGGATCCACTATCTCCGACCGTGACAACAGCGCTGGTTACAGTTGGATTTTCGGCAGATTTTAAATACTTGCTCCGCTGAAAATCCATTGAAAATCCAGTGCTGTGTAGACATAGCTTAAAGAGTACCTATCACCTCCACACAAACACACAAAAAAGAAAGTAAATAAAATTTTAAGACTTTTTTCAAATACATTTTTCCCTTTGCAATTGAGGGGGTTTCCCTCATTTTTTCAGGGGGGGCAAATTTTACTTTCACTTTTTAAAATAAAGGGGGATTTATCAAAACTGTTGGGAAAAACCCAAATGTGGGGAGGGGGAGCTGAGGGCATAGTGCTTGTTTTAGGGGCATTTTAGTTTTTACTAAACAGTAAAAGCAGGCACAAACACACTAAGGGGGCTATGTTTCATTCCGAAGCGTAACTTTAAGCTCGTGGGGCCCCAGTTTCAAAAAAGTGAAATTTGGGGGGCCCCCCTTAAACCCTGGGGCCCCTTTAAATACTAAATTTTCTTTCTTTGTGGGAGAAGGGCTTTTGGGCCCCCTCAGGCGCAGGGGCCCGGGGAGCGGGAAACCCGCTACCTTGGGACCCCCCGTGCTAAAGCCCCCTGTCTGCACTGCAGTGGACAAAAAAAAGACTTTAAAACCAAATTTTTAAAAAAACTGGGGTTTTCTGTCCCCTGCCCAAAAACAGCTGAAAAAAGGTAGTTTATTTTTGCAAAATTTTCTTTTTTTGGCTCCGTTTTTTTTCCGGGGTTTTTTTTTCTTTCCCTTTAAGTCTGGTTTTCCCAAAGTAAAAAAAAATTAAGCCCTTGGGTTTTTAAATCTGCCCAAAAAAGGGGATGGAAAAACACATTATTGGATTTTTATGGAATTTTTTGTAGGCATTTTACAATTTTTTTCGCTGTTAAAAATTATCTCGCTTTTTTAGCCAAAAATAATTTTTTTTTTAATGGATTTTGGCGATAAAACCCTTATTTTATGGTTTTGGGGGCACAAATAGTTTCCCGCTTTTTCCGCTAAAAAATTGTTTTCTTAGGATTTCGGACTACAATCTTTTTTTTTTTACTGTTTTGGTGCTAATAGAGTTTCGCTTTTGTCCTAAAAAAAATGGTTTTACGGATTTTGGCTTACTGTTATCTTGTTTTGCTCTAAAAATCCGGCTTTTACGATTTTGGCTCTAATAAATTATCTCCAAAAATCTTAAAAAAAAAGGGTTTTTTTAGCGAAAAAGGAGATAACTTTTTATAGCGAAAAATCCGTAAAAAAACTTTTTGTCGAATTAAAATCCGTAAAAAAAAGTAATTATTTTTAGTGACAAAATCGGAACTTTTTTTTGGGGGATTTTGGTGCTAAAACCCAAAAAAAATTTTAAATTTTGCCAACAAAAGCAAGAAAATTTTTTAGCGCAAAATCTGTAAAAAAGTATTTTAGTCCCAAAATCCGTAAAAAAATTATTTTTTGTGACAAAAACAAATAATTTTAATAGGGGCCCAAAAATTTAAAAAAAGTTTTTAGGTTAAATCCCAAAAAAAAAAAGTATTTTAGTGCCCAAAAATGTATATTTAGCAACAAAAACGAGAATTTAATTTTGCGGGAAAATTGTAAAAAAAAAATTTTTTTTAGCCCAGAATCCAAAAAAACTTGTTTTAGGTCATTAGAGTAAAAAACTTGAATTTCGCTAAAAAAAATTGCGACAAAACAGATCACTTTATTTCAAAAGGTACAAAAGAGGACATATCAAAACTTGTATGCAGAAATTTTAAAAAATAAAACTGTAACACCCTATAGGAGGGGGCTAATTCCCGGGTGGGTTTTCATTGAACAATTCGGGAAAAAAAAATTCCCCACTTTCCATAGACTCCGTAGTAAATTTTTGCCTGTTCTGGCGTTTTTTTAAACATGTACAAAACACGACCAGTAAAAAACAAGCAGAAAAAAGAAGCTCAGTGGAGACAGCAGGAGGTTTTTACAATAGAAGTCTATGGGAGATGTTTTCAGTCGTTTTTTCAGTGTTTTTAGAAAATGAAAAACACTGAAAAAATTTACTTTTTTTATTTGCAGTGGAGACAGAGCCTAAGGAAACAGTGTGACAGAGTTTACCTGTTGCATAAGCCTTATCCTCTATAGCAGGGGTCCCCAACCGCCGGTCCGCGGACCGGCACCAGGCCTTGGGCCCATCCCCTGCTGGTCCGCGGCGCCGGCTACACGATGCGGCCGCCCAGTGACTTTAGTCCGGGCGGCCAGCATCTTCTGTGCGCAGCCGCTGTATTCTGGCGCGCACAGATAGCAGCTGCACACATCGTGCGGCTGCATTACAGGGAAAGCAGGAGCGGTGCATTACCGCCCTGCTTTCCCTAATGCTGTAGATGCGGCGCTCACTGAGCTCTGCATCTGCAGCGATGAGCGACGCAGGGAGTGTGATGCACAGTGACGTCACACCCCCGCGCCGCGTGCTGCTGTCGGCTGCTGGAAGGAGGAGCTCGGCCGAGGATCCGGGAAATGTGAGTGACTTCTTATTACTTTTTTTTTTTTTTTTTTATTGCCCTGGCTGCCTATTGGGGGCAACTAGGTATGTATCACTACTACTGGGGGGGGCAGCTAATCTATCACTACTACTGGGGGCAGCTAACCTATCACTACTACTAGGGGGCAGCTATGTATCACTACTGGGGGCAGCTATGTATCACTACTACTGGGGGCAGCTAATCTATCACTACTACTGGGGGCAGCTATGTATCACTACTACTGGGGGCCAGCTATGTATCACTACTACTGGGGGGCAGCTAATCTATCACTACTACTGGGGGGCAGCTATGTATCACTACTACTGGGGGCAGCTAATCTATCACTACTACTGGGGGCAGCTAATCTATCACTACTACTGGGGGGCAGCTATGTATCACTACTGGGGGCAGCTATGTATCACTACTACTGGGGGGCAGCTATGTATCACTACTGGGGGGCAGCTATCTATCACTACTGGGGGGCAGCTAATGTATAAAATACTACTGGGGGCAGCAAATCTATCCCTACTGGGGGGCAGCTAGTGTATCACTACTACTGGGGGCAGCTATGCATCACTACTGGGGGCAGCAATCTATACCTCTTATGGGGGGGCAGCTATGTTTCACTACTACTGAAGGGGCAGCTAATCTATCACTACTACTGGGGGGCAGCTATGTATCACTACTACTGGGGGCAGCTAATCTATCACTACTACTGGGGGACAGCTATGTATCACTACTACTGGGGGGCAGCTAATCTATCACTATTACTGAGGGGCAGCTAATCTATCACTACTACTGGGGCGCAGCTATGTATCACTACTACTGGGACAGCTATGTATCAAGACTACTGGGGGGCAGCTAATCTATCACTACTCCTGGGGGGCAGCTAATCTATCACTACTACTGGGGGCAGCTATGTATCACTACTACTGGGGGGCAGCTAATCTATCACTACTACTGGGGGGCAGCTATGTATCACTACTACTGGGGGGCAGCTAATCTATCACTACTACTGGGGGGCAGCTATGTATCACTACTACTGGGGGGCAGCTATGTATCACTACTACTGGGGGGCAGCTAATCTATCACTACTACTGGGGGGCAGCTATGTATCACTACTACTAGGGGCAGCTAATCTATCACTATTACTGGGGGGCAGCTAATCTATCACTACTACTGGGGGGCAGCTATGTATCACTACTACTGGGACAGCTATGTATCACTACTACTGGGGGGCAGCTAATCTATCACTACTACTGGGGGGCAGCAAATTCTATCACTATACTGGGGGCAGCTATATCTCATTACTACTGGGGGGCAGCTAATCTATCACTACAAATGGGGGGAAAGCTAATCTATCACTACTACTGGGGGCAGCTATATATCATTACTATGGGGGCAGCTAATCTATCACTACTACTGGGGGGCAGCTAATCTATCATTCTACTGGGGGGAAAGCTATGTATCACTACTACTGGGAAAAGCTATGTATCACTACTACTGGGGGGCAGCTAATCTATCACTACTACTGGGGGGCAGCTAATCTATCACTACTACTTGGGGCAGCTATATATCATTACTACTGGGGGGCAGCTAATCTATCACTACTACTGGGGGGCAGCTAATCTATCACTACTACTGGGGCAGCTATATATCATTACTACGGTGGGGCAGCTAATCTATCACTACTACTGGGGGGCAGCTAATCTATCACTACTACTGGGACAGCTAATCTATCACTACTACTGGGGGGCAGCTATCATCACTACTGGGAGGCAGCTATCATAACTGCTACTGGGGGGCAGCTATCTATCACTGCTACTGGGGGGCAGCCATGTATCATTGCTACTGGGGGGCAGCTATGTATCACTACTACTGGGGGGGCAGCTAATCTATCACTATTACTGGGGGCAGCTATGTGTCATTACTTCCGGGGCAGCTAATCTATCACTACTACTGGGGGCAGCTAATCTATCACTACTACTGGGGGGCAGCTATGTATCATTACTACTGGGGGGCAGCTATGTATCACTACTACTGGGGGGCATCTAATCTATCACTACTACTAGTGGAAGCTATGTGTCATTACTTCCGGGGCAGCTATGTGTCATTACTACCGGGGCAGCTATCTATGTGTCACTACTGGGGCAGCTATCTATGTGTCACTACTGGGGCAGCTATCTATGTATCACTATCACTACTGGGGCAGCTAGCTATGTATCACTATCACTACTGGGGCAGCTAGCTATGTATCACTATCACTACTGGGGCAGCTAGCTATGTATCACTATCACTACTGGGGGCAGCTAGCTATGTGTCACTATCGCTACGGGGGGCAGCTAGCTATGCGTCACTATCGCTACGGGGCGCTATGTATGTAATCACTACTGGGGCAGCTATGTATCACTATCGCAAATGGGCATAGCTATGTATCACTATCGTACTGGGGCAGCTAGCTATGTATCACTATCGTACTGGGGCAGCTAGCTATGTCTCACTATCGTACTGGGGCAGCTAGCTTTTAAACTATCGCTACTGGGCAGCTAGCTATTTTATCACTATCACTACTGGGGCAGCTAGCTATGTATCACTATCGCTACGGGGCAGCTAGCTATGTATCACTATCGCTACGGGGCTGCTAGCTATGTATCACTATCACTACTGGGGCAGCTATGTATTATTATCACTATCACTACTGGGGCAGCTAGCTATGTATCACTATCACTACTAGAGCAGCTATGTATCATTATCACTACTGGGGCAGCTATGTATCACTATCACTAATGGGGCAGCTAGCTATGTATCACTATCACTACTGGGGCAGCTAGCTATGTATCACTAACTCGGGCTGCTAGCTATGTATCACGATCACTACTGGGGCAGCTATGTATCACAAACACTACTGGGGCTAGCTATGTATCACTATCACTACTGGGGCAGAAAGCTATGTATCACTATCGCTACTGGGGCAGCTATGTATTATCACCATTTTTTGGGTGCATTTTGTGGCAAAAAACTGTTGACGCCCTATTCTATATATAAATGAACTGTATTACACCAAAACGCCAGGTACGACATTTTTGAAGGCACCTAAATTATCATCAAATATGCTAGTAATTATATGCTATGCGCCTTAATTATGCAATGTGTCTGTATTAGGTGCATCAATTTTACTATACAAGGTATACCACATGCCAGATACTTGACAGGTTCATTCATTCAGGTGCACTAAACACTCATTTATCGCGCCTTAAAACTACCGTGGCGGTGCCTCTTTCTGACATGTCGCCCAATGTCTCTATTTTCTTAGTATTGACATTCTTCATGCAAATACCAAATTGGTCTTGTTGAAGAGGAAATGATACAAACTCTATAATAGCCACTAGCCCAAAGGCAAAAAGTGCTGCACAGCAGAACTCTCCATGACCCTAGGCAATGCCTACCCTTTTGCTGCCCATGACCAATCTCTCACTCCCTCTCCATATCCCTTCCCCAAGGAAGACACCAAGACCTGGGTTGGATAAATGGCCACAGCGCCGTTTATTTAACATACAAAACAATAACAAACATATTGCAAAGAGTATAGCCAAAACCCATTTGCCCAAACCAAGAACCAACTTGGGCTGAGGTCCTTGGAGCCATGATAAACCTTTGGATCAGAGCCTGGCGACATCCTTCTTTTTCCCCCCAGCCGTCACCCCCGGCTTCGGGGGCACCCAAAAGCCACCTCAGGCGGCTAACCGTACAGAAACTGCTCCCAAGGACGCTGCCTGTGGAGCCCGAACCTTCGCCAGCCCTGACCACCCGAACACTGGGAGCCAAGCTGAGCCTGACTCCCCCAAAACTTTGCACCGACTCAAAGAACCCCAAACCCCGCCTGCTACTGCGACATCTGCCCACCCCCACTGATCCATAGCCTCCCACTCGATCAAACCTCCTATTAATAATCTCAAATCTACCAAATAGGGAGGGAGGGTGGGACTGCTGTTCACCGCTGACCGGGCAATTTTTCCCCGCGGGGCCCCGGGGTTAGGGAAATTTTATTTTCCGGCTCCGCCCCCACTTTACCCGCACGACCCGCCCCCTTTGCCCTTGATGCAACGGCCGGCGCCCGGGTAATGTGGGGGCCTCCCCTTAGGGGGGGCCCCCCAGGGCCCGGGCCCCCCGGTTTTGACCCGGAAAGGCCACCCTTTTGCGGGCCCATGACCAATTTTTCACCCCCCCCCCAAATTTCCCCTTTCCCCCAAAAAGACCCCAAGACCTGGGTTGGATAAAATGGCCACAGCAGCCTTTTAAATTTAACATACAAACCAAAAAAACTTTTGCAAATGATTATAGCCCAAAAAACCCTTTGCCCAAAACCAAAAAACCAATTTGGGGGTTTTTGAGGCCTTGGAGCCATGAAAAACCATAGGATCGACCCGGGCCCAAACTTTCCTTTTTTTTTTACCCTCAACCCGGGGCCCTTCGGGGCACCCAAAAGCCACCTCAGGCGGCTAACCGTAAAAGTAACCTGCCCCCCAAGGACGCTGCCTGTGGAGCCCGAACCTTCGCCCCCCCGACCCTTTGAAAAAACGGGGACCCAAAGCCCCCCCCAACAACCCCCCCACAACTTTTCACCGACTCCAAGGCCCCCAAACCCCTTTCCAAAGCTAACGATCTTGGATTCCTCTTTAAGCGTAAACCCCCCCAACCCCCAAAAGGGCCCTCCAAGCCTTCACGTATGTCCCAAAAACCCCCAGACCCAAACCCGACGGCGTTCAGGTGCAAAACCGTTTTCCCCCCGCCAAAACCCCCCCCACCCTTTCCAACTCCCTATGCAAACCCCAAAAAACCCCCCATTTTTTAAACAAAGGTTTGCCACCGCTCTTTTCCCACTTTAATTCTTGCCCAAATTAAATCCCCCCCCGCCGAATCCGCATGCCTCCACGCTAGCCGCGGCACAATGCCCCAACTAAAAAGTCACCACCCCCCGGGTTTGGGGAACCACGGGCCTGGGGAAGTCGAAACGCTTTCCCCAAATTTCAACCCCTAAGGGGGGCCCAAACCAAATGTTCCCCCCCAACAGGGAAAAACCAACCAAAACCGGGGGCCCGGGTTCCCGGGAAAAAAAATTTGAAACCCGGGGGACCTGACTCCATCAAAGCCCTTTCTTTCCCCAAATTTCCATCGAAAACCATCGCCCCCTTTGGGATACCCTTTCCCCAAACCTTTTCGCTCGCAGCCCTGCCCCCTCCGTCCCCAGTGCACAAACGAGTGGCCAAAGATCCAAATTAATGGGAACCCCCTTAAAAAAAAAAAAACAAAAAAACAGAAAACCAGACAAAATGTTAAAACCCCCCTTTGTCCCCTTTTTTTCTTTTTAAAAAAGAGCCCAAAATTTCAAGTGCGGGGGATTTTATAACTTAAAAGATGGGACTACCATCCCCCTATACTCTTTACCGTTTTTCCGCATCTAACCCCCCCTGCCGCTTCCGGGGCCCCGATCCTGAAAGGAAGGCGGCAAAAAAATTTGGTCAAAATCCAATCCCAAACCCCCAACCGCAAAAAAAACCGCTGAAAAATTAAAATTTTTGGGCAGTTTTTTTCCCCATCCATGGGTCAAAAAGGGGCCCCCTGTTGCCCCCCCAAAATGTCGTTTGGTACCCCTTTAAAAACCCCAAAACCCGGGGCACATGGAAAACCCTTTCCCCCCTTCCCAATCGCAAGGTTTTCCCCTTTTCCCAAGCTAAATTCCACTTCGTTTTTCCGTATCTAAAATTAGGGGAACAATCCCCCCGGAAAGCTGCAGATTTTTTGCCCCTTAACCCCCCCTGCCCCCGTCCTATTTCGGAAAACCCAAATTTCCCCAATTCGTAAAGGAAAAAAAAGGGCCCAACAAAAAAAAGCAAGACAAAATAAAACAACCCGAATTCCAATCGCTTTCCCCCTTCAAACTTCCCCCCTTACCCGCTCCAGAAGGGAATACTACCGGGCTGCGCCGCCCCCCACCGTCGCCCTCGCCTAAAACCCCTTTTCCAACCCCCTTGTACCACCCCCAAAAGTCTTGGTTATGTCCAACATCCCCCGGGGTTTTAAAAGTTGAAACCCAAAACCCAAAACAAAACCTTTGTCACCTTCGAGACCGACCAACTGCAATTGGGCCGCGGTGCCCAATAAAGTGAAGAAAGCTCCCCCCCCTTTTTCCCCCGTCCGGGACAACCCCCCTACCCCCGCCAACCCCCTTTGCCCCCACAACCCCCATCCCGCTGGTACGTTCCCCGGGTTTCCCTTTAAAGCTAACGATGACCAACCGGGTTTGGGTCGGGGAATAAAACCCAAAGGCCCAATAGCCCTTTCTGGGCATCCCAAAACCCCTGGGCGCTCCCCTCCGTCCCGCTCCCAAAAAAAATTTCCAGCTGAAACGAGATAGAGGTCAACAAAAATTTTCTTCGTCCCCCCCGGTACATGCCAGCCACCACCCATATTCAACCCAGGCCCCTTAAAAACCACCGTCGCAGTGGGCAAAAAAACCGGGGGGGGAAGAGGCCGATTAGGGGGATTTTAATGGCCGGGTACTCCCCCCCAAAATTATCACAATTGAAAACGAATTTTCTTTTCAGGGAAAAAAGTTGCCCCCAAAAATTAAAACCCCCTAAAACCATCGGGAACAACTCAAATTTAACGCTAAATTTTTAAAAACCCAAACCCCGTTCCACCCATCCCCCCGGGCCCAAAAACCCCTGGCACCTTTCCCCCCTTGTTAATATGCCCCAAATCCCACGCTCCCTGGGGGCATCTGTAAAAAACCTCATGTCCCCCGTTGTTAACCCCCTTTATCCAAAGATCCCCCCTTTCCCAATTAAAACCCCCTCAAAAAAATGAACTCCATACCCCCCAATTTCCTTCCCCTTCATACCTCCGAAAACCCTAATGAAATAAAGCGGGGCCAAACCCCCCTGTCCTTTTTCCCTTTCGTCGCAAAAAAAACTTTTTCCCCATTTGGTTTTATCCTACAAGCAAATTTAAAACCCTTTCCCCAAAAGGGGACTTCCCAATTCCCCAGCGAAACCTTCTTGCATTAAAACCAACCTGGCAATCTTCTTCTCTTATCCCAAATTTTTTTACCTCCGGAAGGCAAATTTTCCTTTAAAAAACCAAAAAAAATCTGAACCCCCAAGGGAAAAAAATTTGGGTGGGGTGGGGCCCTCATTTTTTTCAGGGGCTAAGGGAACCCCAAATTTCCCCTGTCCCCTTTTTGCTTTGATGCCAACAGCAACCCGCAACCTCTGAGTCTGCGGGGCCAATGCAAAAAAATCTTTCCAAATAATGGATGAGGGAAATGATATCCCCCACATAACCCGAACCACCCTTTTCCAAAAAAGGAACTGAAGGGTTTCGAAAAAAAAAAACATGGGGATGGAAAAACCCCAAGGGCAAACACCTATCGACAAAAAACGCCCCATCCCAAAAACCCCCCCAAACACCCGGGGCACTTTCGGGAGGGAAACCCGGCAACAAGCGAAATGGGGTTTTTCAATTTCCGTTTTTTGCCTGAGAGCCCCCCGTCCCGGGATACCCTCAGCCACCGCAGCGCCCCATCCCCAAGAAAGTAAAAACCACGGGGGATAAATTTCCGGGTCAATGCCATCATTGACCGAAAACCCTTTTTGGAAAAGGGAAGGTTATGAAAATTTAAAATAAAATTTGTTTTGGCTCCTTTTTTGGAACCCCCCCCAAGGGGGGCAAACCCCAAATCCCTTTATGGTGGATAAGAAAAGGGCCCCCCCATCCCTTCCATTTTCCCACCTCCTTGCCAAAAATTTTTCCCCCTACCCCCCCCCCCGGGTTTTAAAAAAGCCCCACCGCAAATTTTTTTTTTTGGAAAAAGGGGGCCCATTTGGGGGGGGGAGGGTATCCGAAAACCCCCGCCAAAGTTTACCTTTAAAAAACCCCTGCTCCCCCCGATTTGGGTAATCCCAAAATTTTGGGTTAAAGGTTTCCCTCGCCGGGCCCGAAAACCCGGGGGCCCCCCTTTGAAAACCTGCCCCTTTTCCTTTTTCCCCTTTCCAAGCAACAGACGGGGCCATGGGGAAACGGTGTGCAAGGGCTGCACAGACCCTTCTTTAAAAAAGGCAAAACCGTCCCGAACCTACATTTGGTTCTCGTTGAAAATGCCCGCAGAAACCCCACCTTTAAAAAAACCCCCCTTTGGGGGGCTTTGTCCCAAACGACCCAGTGGGCCCCCCGCTTTCCCAGAGCCCCCAAAGGGTTTTCCCCCCTTAAAAGGTTTGGGCCCTATCCCTGTCGGGGGCCCTAACCCCCAGCCACAACCCGATGTCCCCCTTTTTTTTCCCCTTGGATTTTTCGGCCTAACCGATTTCCCCCTTTACAAATTGTTCGTAAAAACGGAGCCAAACCTGGCCCCAAAAAACCCCCTTTTTGGGGCTTCCCCCCAAATTTAATTAAATAAAAAAAAAAAGCCCGGGAAAAATGTTCCGGGTTTTTTTTCGCCAATTAAAAATGGGCCAAAAATCGAAAAGGCCTGCATCCAATTTTTTTGGGGGAAAGGGCTGCGGGGAACAAACCGCCCACCTCCCCTTTTCCCCCTCCCTTTTTAAACCCCATTCCTTTTCCCCCTTTCCCCCCCTAGGGTTTAAAATTTTTCCAGAGGCAAAAGGGAAAAAAAATTTAACGATACCTTTCCCGCCCCTATTTTTTCCTTTTTCCCCTTTTTTTGATTTAAACCCCAAAGGACCCCCCAAAACAGACAAACACCTCACCCCCCGGCCCCCACCCAAACGAAACTATCCAACCCTATCCTGTTTCCCTTTGAAATGAAAGGTAACCCCCCCCCCCCCCACTTTTGCGCCCCGGGTCCTCTCCCCAAAACCCCCAAACCATCGGGAAAAAGGTAAAAAAAATTCCCCGGGGACCCCCCCAAACCGACAAGGGGACCCCTTTTTTTCCCCCCCCCCACCTTGGGAACCCCGGGGGGAAAAAAACCCCTAAAAATTCCCTCAGGCTATAGCCCGCCCTGCAACGCAAGACCCCTTTCCCCCGAAAGGAAACTAAAAACCGACGCCAGCGCTTTGGGGCCCCCCGCCCCGGCGGGAGACAAAACAGACAAAGCGTGGCCCCACCCCGGCTGCCCCGGGAGCGTTTATCCCGCCCGCCGGGGCTTTCCCCCATCCCCTAACCCTCTTCATTCCTCGATAGCTGCCGTCCCCACTTTATCCCCTCCCAAGGCCATACGTGGGGGGAAAACCTGCACGACATGGACCTCCGAATGCCCAAAGAGTCACCGAAACCCCGACGGTAGAAAACCCCTATGGGCCCCCTAAAGCGCTCCCCCCGGCACCATTTTCCAGGGGCCCGGGGGGGCCCCGATCCCTCCCTCAAACGACCCCCTTTGGGCCCCGGGATTTAAATTTCCCCGGCTCTGCCGCACGGTGTCGCTCCCCCGGCGGGTCCCCCAACCGAACAAACCCAGGGAACCCGCCGCCGGGCCCGGGAAAACCCTGAAGACCCGGAGCCACATCCGGCGGCCCCTCCTTGGGGCTGGGGGGGTGGCGCCCCTAGCGCTTTCCCCTGGCCCCACCCCCCGAGGGGGATTCCCCCGGGGCCCGGGCCGCCCAGGAATTTGGCCGCCCGGCCCCGGGGGGGTCCCCCAGCGAAAAAAGGGCCCCGGGGGTCACCTCAGGGCCTTTAAAAACCCCCTTTGGAAGGGGGGGGTCCTGCGCCCTTTTGCATGCGCCCAAACCGGGGCCGGTCCCTCCACCCCGAGGGGGAAAAAAGGGCCTTTAAAAAGCCCCCCCTTACCCCCCCAAAAGGGCCCCGCCAACTTCCTGGCCGGGTCCCCCGCCAAAACGGGGGGCCCCGCTCGCCGGGTTTCACTCCTGAGCTGCGCCAGCAGCTCCTCGATGCCGCCAATGCCTGCCATTATCAACCCGTACGTGACAGGAACAGCGCGCGTCAACAAGCACTCACTGCTTGTTCACTGCTGACCGCGCAACTGTTCCCGCGCGGCCCGGGGTCCGGATATATATTCCGGCTCCGCCCCGCACGCCGCACGCGACTCCGCCCCTTTGACCTGACGCAACGGCCGGCGCGCCGGGTCATGTGGGGCCTCCCCTTAGGGCTGCACCCCCATGTCCGGCCCCGGTCTTGAAGGCCACTTTCAAACTTGTGTATTTGGTCATTTTTTTGTATAAAGCCAAAAATAGGAGCTTCAAAGAGAAAATGTAGAATAGAATAATCTGCACCTCTTCAAATTCTTACTTCCAACATTTTGTATTTTTACAAACATATTTGTGGGGGTTTTAATCAATTTTGACATGTTTATGGTAGATTTTTCTGTGGATACTTGTGTTGCTGTAGCAATTTTTTTTTTTAAACATATTTTATTGATTTTTCTTAATTAACAAAACAATATAAAGTAAAATGCAATAAGAGTCATGACAATAGGAAGATAAATCAAAATGTTAAGCATCTTACATCAGAAGTTGTAGACTCAAAATTTTTTGGGCAATTCCAAAACTTGTTAATAAACACCCATCACAATAAGGGCATGTCCCCACGGCACAGTTTTATTGACGCAATACTTTTTTATGTATTGCACAAACGTATCCAAGACGCCGTCTGCATATACCTTTAAAAGTATGCACTGGCCAGCACGTGCTTTCAACAACATGCATGCAGAGTTACGTGCCGCTATATGCCATGTGAACTCACCCTTACAGACCATCCTACATGAACCAATGAGTCAGAATACATATGCTGTAGAACTCCTACAACCATAGCTGTGGAGTCAGAGTCGGTGCCTATTTTGCAAGAGTCGGAGTCGTCATAAAATGAACTGACTCCCAAAATGTTTAAAAAGTTGGTCCAGTTAGTTCAATGCAGAGCAAATAGCAAGAGGAATTGGGTCCAGCCAGTGCTACTGCTCCCATATCTTCAGCCTTATCACATGAGGAGTGTAATTGATGACATGAAGCAGGCAAAGCGTTGCCCCATGGAAAAGACTCTGCTTCCATGGCAAACAGATTTAAAAAAAAAGTAGAAGAGTTCAACCATTCATCTAAACTGACTGTGGCTGAGGCAATTCCTTTATACCCTGATATTGTTAGAGATGTTGCCCCTGTGGTCACCAATTTGCCCTCAACCCACGTTCGTGTAGAGAGGCCGTTCTCTAGCCTGGAAATAATGAGATCAGATTTGAGGTCCGGTATGCAGGATCTGATGGAGGCTATACTATTTCTCAGAACAAATTCAGAGACTCCACAAATGTTCCTGCAGTGTTTGCATATTTACAATTTTTTGTGTTCTAAAGTCATATCCTATAAATATATTTTACACTGACAAGCAAAATGGTAACAATGTTTTGAACTTGTGACTTTCAGGCTCCATATCTCTCCATCCACTACAGCTTTGTACATGAGGCTACAGTCATCTTACCAATCTTATACGTAAATTTGACTTGCAAGTATTTAGCATCTGCTTAGTTCTGCACATTCTTTCCTGTAACTGAATTGTTACTGTTTTGCTCCTAAAAATCTAAATGTTAATTTTTATTATTTTGTTAGTATTTGGTAAATCCACCTTTGGTTTTCAATACTGCCTGAATCCTTCTGGGCTCTGGATCAGATTCAAGCATGTCTTGACTAAAATCTGATCCCAGGTCTCTTCTACACATACCCAATGTTGGTGCAGACTGGACTTGGATACAAGTACAGCTTTTTCTTCAACTCTACCCACAAGTGTTCAAAAGATCAAAACATTGTTACCCTTTTGCTTGTCCGTGTCTGTTCTACCTAAATAGATTGATTATTATATCATAAGATGATAAACAGCCTGATGTTACTATTTTACTACACTTTCCATTTAAACATGAGCCATGTCTGAGGGAGTCAGGAGTCGGAGATTTGGGAAATTGAGGAGTCGGGGCTTTGGCTTGCCGACTCCACAGCCCGGCCTACAACCAAATTATACTCCCTCCAATATAATATCCTAAAACCTGATTTAATTTTTCTAAAATAAATATGTAAAAAATGGAATATTACACAGACAGGAAAGGCCGCCATTAGAAAACATGTAGGACAACCAGCTTCACATCCACAGAATTTTAATTAAAAGTCATTTTAATAACATTCTGATTAAAAGGGACTTGTAAAAAAAAAAGAGACCACTACATCTGAAGGTTGGAATAACCTTCAACAAACAACATAAAATATGCTGATGCGTTTCGGACAATGGATCTCTTTGCTTATACCATGAGATGTGCAATGCTCAGTAATTCGCTTAATGATATCCAATGGCTACACACAGTAGGTCAAATAATAAAAGACATAACTGTAGATATAAAAATATAGTAGACAAAAATATAACAAAAAATGTTTTCCCTCATATTATAAAAAAAACAAATGTAAAAATGACGTAAAAATAAAGCCTAACAGAAAAAACCCCCCCAAAAAATAGTAATGTAACCGGGTGCGCGAAAGCGTTATAGGGCTCAAACCGGCTTGTACTAAGAAAAAAGGAACATGTGCCGAGGGGGAAATGGAAATTTGCAAATATTTGTTATGCTTGTGAATAAGCTAATCAGAAGACCATTGGCTGGCAGAATACACAGGCTGCCTGCTGTGCTGCTGTTAATAAAGCTCATTTAAAAAAAAAAAAAAAAAAAAAAAAATCAATGCAGGAAATGACACCATCCAATGCGCGCGCACGGCCGTTTACAAGCGGTAACAAACAGCCGTGTTGCTGGGCAGCGCGGGGCCGTGCGCGCTCCCGGCGCCAATCCCACGTGTGCGCGCTGCTCGTCCATGTGCTGGGTGCTGCGCCCGCTGGTAGTGGAGATCGCAGCTGAGGAGAGCACCCCCCGGACTAACCCCTCCCGTGTCTCCGCGATGGGGTGCTGTTTCTCCAAACAAGCGAAGAGGAAGAACTCGAAGGAGTCTGGAGAGCAGCTTCAGCAAGTGGATGGTGGGGAGAGCAAGCAGTACAGCTGGGACAAGAGGGAGAAGGTGAGCTCGCCAGTGTGTGGCTGCTGTGGGGCGGGGGCGCTGGCTTCATGTGATGCACGCTCATCTAGGTGTGTATCCCTGCTGTAGAGTGCGCTGTCTGTAGAAATAGAAGTCTATCCCGGAGGGCTGATCTACAGGCGCTTCACCTTGTGGGGGCCAGTTACCTGATGAGCTGGGCGCTGGCTTCATGTGATGCACGCTCATCCATCCCTGCTGCTGAGCATGCTGTCAGCGCTCCTATTCAGTACAGTCTATATAGATGTCAGGGGACTGTCCTCAGATGTGTGCTGTACAGGCGCTTCACCTTGTTTGGGGCCAGTTCCCTGATGAGATAGGCACAGGCTCCAGGAGGTGAATGCTCAGATAGGTGTGTATCGGGGCTATAGAGTGTGCTGTCTATATAGCCGTCTCTATCTTAGTCAGAGGGCTGTCCTCAGATGTGTTGCTGTACAGGACCTCCACCTTGTCCAGGGCTAGTTACCTGATGACTGGGCAACTGGCTTCATGTGATGCACGCTCATCTAGGTGTGTCACTGCTGCAGAGTGTGTGGTCTGTAGAAATAGAAGTCAATATTGGATGGTTGTCCTCAGATGTGTGGCTGTACAGGCGCTTCACCTTGTTCGGGGCTAGTTACTGGCTTCATGTGATGCACGCTCATCTAGGTGTGTATCCCTGCCTATCTTAGTCAGAGGGCTGTCCTCAGATGTGTGCTGTACAGGACCTCCACCTTGTCCAGGGCTAGTTACCTGATGACTGGGCACTGGCTTCATGTGATGCACGCTCATCTAGGTGTGTCACTGCTGCAGAGTGTGTGGTCTGTAGAAATAGAAGTCTATCTTGGAGGGTTGTCCTCAGATGCGTGCTGTACAGGCGCTTCACCTTGTTCGGGGCTTGTTACTGGCTTCATGTGATGCACGCTCATCTAGGTGTGCATCCCTGCTGTAGAGTATGTTGTGGACTGTGTGCAGACCGGTGTCAGTGCAGATCCTTGTAGTGAGGGTGACTTTCTGCCTCCTCCATAGAACAGATGACAGACCTCTGTCCCAGGATGTACTTTTCCATGGAAATCTTTATTGTGTGATATCACCTCACATTACCCGCTGCATTCCCTGCAATATAACCTTCTGCCTCCTCTGCACTTCTTTTTTTTTTTTTTTTAAAGAAGTTGGAAAAAACCTTTTAGAGGGAGGTGCTTTCTGGGCTCCTCAAAAATAAGCCAAAAGTCCTTGAACAGGAGCTGTTAGCTTTGCTGATTGCTGCCTCACTCCTCGGCTTAAACCCCTTCACGTCACAGGTGTGTTTGGTTTTTCGCCCCCGTCTTCCCAGAGCTGTAACTTTTTTTTTTTTTTTTTTCCATTTCTGGATACATAGCAATATGAGGGGTTGTTTTTTGAAGGAAAGGATGTTTTTTAATGTTACC
Organism: Phyllomedusa bahiana; assembly: GCA_025379985.1. Taxonomy (NCBI): domain Eukaryota; kingdom Metazoa; phylum Chordata; class Amphibia; order Anura; family Hylidae; genus Phyllomedusa; species Phyllomedusa bahiana. The sequence continues at coordinate 40,747 of JAODAL010018619.1, read as the reverse complement.
ATAATATAAGTTACAGGGAAACAACCAAGAATTCTGTGGGGTGGAACGTCAAGAAAACACAATTGCTCCATTTCTTTGGGGGGTTTAATCTTTATCAAGATCACTCTTGGGTATAAATGAGATCTGTATTCGGCAAGTCAATACAATTTTGGTGACTTTTAGAGGTTTTAGTACTCTCAAAAAAGAAAAAACCTTTCTATTTAAATGTTTGCTGAAATGCCATTTTGTGACCAACAACTTTTTTTTGCATTTCAGTCTATAGATCTGTATGCGGGCTCGTTTTTTGCGGGCTGAGGAACCGTTGTTATTGGTACCATTTTGGGATACATACAACTTTTTGATCGCTTTTTATTCCGATTCTCTGGGGGCGTGAAATGACCAAAAAAGCTGAATTTTTGCATTTTGAAGTTGTTGTCCCCCTCGCCCTCCATCTTCTATGGTGTTTATTGTATGGGATGAATGTTTTAATACATCAGACTGTTACGAACGTGGCAATACCAATTATATTTAACGGTTCCATTTTTTTTTTTTTTTTTTGTAAAATGACAAAAGGTTATTTTAACTTAAATTTTTTTTTAACTTTTTTTTTTTTTTAGACTAACACTTAGTTCCCCTATGATACTTGACCACTAGGGGGCACAATTGCTTGTCCCTTATACAGCAGTACAATACTGTTGTAGTTCCGTATATAGTTTCATAGCTCTGCCTACTATGGTGATCAACCAGCACCCTTTCGTTTTGATGCTACAGCATCTAAAGTGTTAACAGCAGGGATCGGAGCCGGCTTCGTTCGCTGCTGTTGTTGCTGGCTGTAATAAACAGCTGACGGGTATGGTGCAGGCTCAGTACGTGAGCTGCTTCATACACTCTTCACGCTATTTGGATGTACACATACGTCCATATGTGTGAAGGGGTTGTCCAAATGTAACTAAAAAATAAGTGGGCAACAGCTGTATTAAAAATAAAATATTACATCACATTATTATGACCACCAGCTAAAAAGCAGGTTAGATGGGCTGGGTGTGACTCAATGTCCTGGTAGGTTGTCACAGGTATCTGGAGCCAACTGCATCCCATAAATGCTGGAGGGTGTGTGGGGGAGGATTCATAGAGTGAATACTATGATCAAGGTGGTCCCACAGATGCTCAACTGGGGATAAGGAGGCCAGGTTAGTACAGAGAAGTCTTGGTCATGCTCTTCCAACCAATGTCAAACATTTCTAGCTGTGTGACATGTTGCGTTGTCTTGCTGGACAATCCCATCCATCCTAGGGAAGACAGCATGTTTGGGTGTACGTGATCTGCACCACAAGCTTGGGATCTTCCAGCAATGGTTGCAGGGTGTCAGTTCTCTCATTACCTGACTCGCCAATGTCCATCCATAGGGTAAAGCAGAAACGTTTCTCATTGGAGAAGACAACCCCATGTCAATCAGCAGAACTCCAACTCTGATTCTGCCATGAAAATGGAATCCTTTCTGCAGAGCTGCAGTGACCATCCTTTGGCTTCGGAGCGCCATGCACAGTAGGGGTCGCCAAGCTGTTGTGTAGACCTACAGTATCTCTGGTCGCCCTCTGAGTTATTTTGGCAGGGAGCTGCCCGTCCGCCAACATTCAGCTCGCATTAATGGCCTGTGGTGCTCCGCAGTTCTCATGTGGCTTATTTGCAGTGGTGCCATTTGTCCACCCGCAGAACACTTTCACCACAGCAGCACAGGAACAGTTCCGACTGCGTAGTTTAGTAAATATTGCCACCTTTGGCCCTATGGGCAATAACCTTCCCTATTAGCAACTCTGATAAATCGCCCACATACACAATGTCAAAATACCGGCCGTGTGGACGCACCCTTATATTTTGTTTTAAAATTAAGTTTTGTGTAATTTCCCGGTTGGAAAAAGCAGAAGTATGGTAAATGAGACTTAGTCATGAGCTGACAAAGCACTGGACACGCCTTGCTCTAAATATGTAGAAAACTGGGAGGCCGTTGTAGTCACTGGGATTTTTTAGTCTGATCACAGCTTCTGTCATTTTCTGGACAGTGTTGAAAGCTTCATGTTGCAGTTGTGCTTTTCACACCATTAATTACTAAATTCTAGGTGACTAGAATCTCTCTAGATACAGTGGTGGCCAAAAGTATTGGCACCCCTGCAATTCTGTCACATGATACTCCGTTTCTTCCTGAAAATGATTGCAATCACCAATTCTTTGGTATTAATATATTCATTTATTTTGCTTGCAATGAAAAAACACAAAACAGAATGAGACAAAAATAAATCATTAAATTTTTTCCCCCAAAACTTCAAAAAGGGGGGGACAAAAGTATCACCCTCAACCAAATATTTGGTAGCAAACTTTTACCCAAAAAATAACTGAAAAACCGCTTCCCGGGTAACCATAAATGGTTTTTACAATGTTTTGCGGGAATTTTAGACCATTCTTCTTGGAAAATGCTCCCCCCCCTGAGATTTGAAGGGGGCCTTCTCCAAACGCCTTTTGAGATTCCACGGGTGTTCTATGGGATTCAGGTCTGGACTTTGCGCCCTTTTAGAAGCCCTTCCATGTTTTCTCCCCAACCCTTTTTTTCTAGTGTTTTTTTGAAGTGTTTTTTGGGTCTTGTCCTGGGAAGACCCATGACCCTGAGGGGGGGCCCCAGCTTTCTCCCTGGGCCCTAATTATGAAGTTTTAAGACTTCATAATGCCAGCACACGGTCAAGGTCCAGGCCAGGGGCGCAAAGAACCCAAAAAATCAGGGAACCCCCCATGTTTGCTGTAGGGACCTTTTCTTTTCTTTGAATGCCTCTTTTTTTTTTTTTTCCTGTAACTCTGTTGTCCCTTTTTTCCCCAAAAAGCTTCTTTTGCTCATCTGACCAGAGAACACTTCCAAAATTTTTTTAGGCTTTCTGGGTAATTTTTGGGCAAACTCCACCCTGGCTTTTTTTATGTCTCGGGGAAAAAAGTGGGGTTTTCCTGGTACCTACCTTACAGTCCTTTTCTTTAGATCCCGACGGTAGTGGGGCTACAGTTGTACCCTCGGACTGCGGGGCAGCTTGTTTGTTTGGATTTATCGGGGTTCTTTATCCACCATCTGCCAATCTTGCGTTGAAATCTTTGTCAATTTTCTTTTCCGTCCACATCTAGGGAGGTTAGCCCAGGCCTTGGGCTTTTAAATCTAGGGAGGTTAGCCCGTGCCATGGGTTTCATCTAGGGAGGTTACCCCAGTCCCCATGGGTTCATCTAGGGGGGGTTTAGCCCAGTCCCAGGGGCTTTACATCTGGGAGGTTGCCCGTGCCATGGGCTTCATCGGGAGGTTACCCACAGTGCCAGGGCTTTACACTAGGGAGGTTAGCCCGTGCCAGGGCTTTAATCGGGGGTTTACCCCACATGCCAGGCCTTTCATCTGGGGGTCCCGTGCCTGGAGATTTCTCAGCTTCCCACAATTTGAATTTCCAAGTCCTTGGACAGTTCTTTGGGCTCTTTTTTTCCCAAACTCAATGTGTCCACACAAGGACCGGGAAAAGGGGGAGTAACTTTAACCATGTCAAATGACTGCAAGTGTATTTAGTTTTGCCAACACCCCTTTGGGCCCCAAGTAAGTTACAGGTGCTGTTTTAAATTTCACAAATTAGAGAAGCATCACGATTTTTCAAACGTGCCAATACTTTTTTCCACCCCCTTTTTTATGTTTTTGGGGTGGAATTTTTTCAAATTTGGTTTTTTGACCAATTTTTTTGTGGTCTTTATTAAGACAAATTTAAATGAAAAATAATCCAAAGAATTGTATTGCAACCATTTTCAGGGAAAAAAAGATATTAAATTTACAGAATTGGGGGTGCCAATACTTTTGGCCACCACTGTACATTGCAAATTGTGGGGTCATACTAAAAGGCATGAAGAAAAAGAATGAACATTATAGCTAAGGAGAGGTAACGAAGGTTTTAAGGGCTAAATAACGATTGACTTAATAGAATATAAGATGAGGTTATATTAAAATGAACACATATTCCAAATAAACAGGTGCCTAGCACTTTACTGTGCATTGTGTGGGGATATTGAATAGGACTATATGGGTAGTAGAGTGAATGGACTCCTTATTTCATGTAAACAGGGTGCATAGCACTTTACCTGTGCGTGATAGGTGGGGAATGATCAGGATATATACGCAGTATAGAGTGAAATGTACTCCTGTTCCATAGAAACGGGTGTCCAGCACTTTACCTGTGTATGATAGGCGATCATGATCAGAGATTCATATACGCAGTATAGAGTGAAATGTACTCCTGTTCCATAGAAACGGGTGTCCAGCACTTTACCTGTGTATGATAGGTGGGGAATGATCAGGATATATACGCAGTTTAAAGTGAAATGAACGCATTTTTTGTGGAAACAGTTCACTAGCACTTTACCTGTGCATGATTGGTGCGAAATGATCTGGATATATATTTTGTTGTTGAATGCATTCATCCATAGAAACAAGTGTCTATGCAAATTTCATGCGTCTCTTAGCCATTGAGATAACTCCTTAGCGACCTGGTCGTATGAGTATGTCCCAGGGCTCGCTAAGGGGCTTGTTCGGCGGGATTGGTCCAGTGGACTCCGTAACATAGCCACTGCGTGTTAGCGGCTGATCGCAGCTAACACCCAGCAGTTATAACCCCTTAGACGCCGCGGCAAAGATGGCCCCGGCGTCTAAATGAATGAAAATCGGTGCCACTCGACGTTCTTCACGGCGATCGGAGTCCCCAACAGTGTGACTGCGGGGATCTGATGCCTAGACATGGCATGTGGGAAGCCTTGTGAAAGGCATCACATCGACCATTGTTCTCGGGTTGCCCCTCCAGCTCCCAGGGCAGGAAGTGGGTAAACCGCCATCTCGGTACAGCCTAATACATTGTCTATGAAATGTATTAGGCTGTATTAGGGACTCCATGTTAAAGTAAAAAAAAAAAAAGTATTAATAGTTCAAATCACCCTCCTTTCCCCATTTTAAAAAATATATTTATTCCCCAAATAAAAACAATAAAATAATAAAAAAAGTTTGATATTTGGTGTCGCCACGTCTGAAAAAGTCAGATCTATAAAAATATAACATCATTTATCCCGTACGCTGAACGCCGTAGAACGCATAAAAATTTGAAAAAAAGTGATCAAAAAAGTCTCATGCATTCCAAACTGCTAGCAATAAAAAGTACGCTTTAGGCCGCAAACAATGCACCCTCACTGACTTCCGTAGGTTTTAGTACAAAGAAGTTATTGATCGCACAAAATGGCGCCTCAGCGCAAATTTCAAAAATTTAAAATGTTTGTATTTTTTTTTTTTTACGGTACCAAAACATAACGGAAACCCTACATGTTTGGTATTGCCGGATGCGTAACAACCTGTAGAATACAGATAACACATCATTTTTCATGAAGATTGAATGCCATAAAAACAAAAAACCCGCAAACATGCCGAAAGTACTTTTTTTTTCACAATTTGTCCTACTTGGAATTTTTTTGCCATTCCCCAGTATATTCTATGATAATATGAATAACACCATTAGACAGTACATCTTGTCCCGCAAAATAAAATCCCTCATAGGTCTATGTAGGTGGAAAAGTTAAAAAGTTATGGGTCTGGGAAGGCGAGGAATGAAAAAAGAGTGCGTCAACAAAAAAAAAGGGGTTAAGATATAATTGGTATAGTTTGTTACAATTAGGATATATATCCAAATGCTGACTAGGCCCGCCAGTATGCGAGTGAAATAAATTGACACATAATCTGGAATAATTGATTCCTAAGTGTCAATTTATCTCATTTTTATAATTATATTTTTATAATCCTATTAGTCCGGCCACTCACCGCTATGTATATTTTGATCTAAGCGCTACTAGTTGACTTTTGTCCTTTTTATATCCATTTTATTGGATTATATTGCCAATGAGGATATATAGAATTAAATGATGTGGAATTTCATGTGATTAATAGACTTTGATTTAATCATGGATTTGTTGAGTTTGTTGTGTAATTAACAGCTTTTTCTCTAAAATATTTGACTATTTTTATTCTGCTTTAGCTTTCAGTATAAAAAACACATTTCTTTTAAATTTACGCCATTGGATTGGTTACTTCTGTTTTTAGTTAATGTTTATTATTAATCTTCAGGTAAAAATTATAATAATTTATCTTTCTCATTGTACATCATGGTTTACACTGGCCTTTAATGTTGAAAATGTTAATATAGTTCTATGATATAGAGATAAACAATGCAATAGTTTTGACAGTTATTGTAAATAACTGCTTTGCAAGCAAACACTATCGCTGAAAGTCCATGTTAGGCCATGTTCACACGGCTTAAAATGGGCCGTATATCGGTCCGTAATTACGTGCCGAAGTGCGCAAATTACGGGCTGAAAACGGCCCATTCATTACGGTAATTCACAGTTCTCATAGAGAACTATGGATTGCGTCTCCTCTACCCGCTCGGCGAATCCGCCGGGCGGGGAGATAATTGACATGTGAATTACTAGCGGCGTATATGCGCCGCTGGCAATGCAAGTCAATGGGCCGGCGAAATACTGGCCCCCCCGCTCACTCCCCCGCTCCCGGCCACATGACGTAATTGCGGGGCGTAATTATGTCCCGCAGTTAAGCCGTGTGAACATAGCCTAACTCTGACAGCCTTTGTGTGTCTATTTTTAGCCTAGGGTGGAAAATGCAGCAGCTACTGGTACATTTCAAAAATAAAAATGGATACCTATAAAATTACATAGGCAGGTATAGGCAATTTAATGTCCCCCAAAGGCAGGTATAGGCAGTTTAATGTCCCTCATAGGAAAGTATAGGCAGGTATATGTCCCCCCCCATAGGCAGGTTTAGGCAGTTATAGGCAGGTATATTTCCCCCCATAAGCAGGTTTAGGTAGTTATAGGCAGTTAGATGTCCTCACAAGGAGGGGATTGGGGAGTTTTGGGTATTGCAGATTTTGGGCCCCTGTAGGCAGGGGTATACATCCCATAGGGGGTTAGTCCATTTTGGTTCCCTTTTTTTTTTTAAATGTTTTTTAAATTTTAAAATTTAAAAAAATAAAACTTTCAAAAGTTATAGGTTTCAGGTTTTTTGGAAAATGTTTTTCTAAAAAAAAAAACGCAAAGTTTGACATTAAAATCCTTTTGCGCAAAAAAAGGCTAAACCCCCCGTTACGTTCCCGGCAAAGGGTTTTTCGGCCGAATTACCAAAAATTGGGGCTAAAGGGGGCCCTTTTGGTTTCCTTTCTGGGAAAAGGGTTGGAAAAAAAAAAAAAAAAAAAAAGGGAATTATTGGGGGGGGGGGGGGGGGGGGGGGGGAAAAGGGAAAAAAAATTAAAAGGGAAATTTGGGGGGGGGGGGGGGGGGGGTTTAAATTAAGGGTTTTTTTTTTTTTTTTATGGGGGGGGGGGGGGGGTTTTTTTTTTTGGGGGGGGGGGGGGGTGGGTTTTTTTTTTTTAAAATTTATTTTTTTTTTGGGTTTTTTTTTTTTTTGGGGGGGTTGGGGTTTGGGGTTTTTTTTTGAGGTTTGGTAGTTATGGTTTGATGTTAAAAGGGGGGGGTTTTTGGAAAAAGGTTTTGGGGGTTTGGAGGTGTTTTTATGGGGGTTTTGTTAGGGTTAGGAGGTTTTTTGGAAGTTGGGGGATTTTAAATTTGTGGAAAAATTTAAAAGGGTTTTAAAAATTATTGGGTTTTGGGATTTAAATTTTAAATAGAGGTAAAATTTAAATAGGGGGTTTTAGGATATTTTTCCGGGTATAATTTTAATCCCCCCAAAGGTTTTTGGATTTAATGCCCCGGAGGTTTTTGGAATTTATTTCCCTAACGTATATTGTTCATTTCCCCCTATAAAAGGGAAATTTTAACCTTTTTTAAAAAAATTGGTTCTTTTCCCTTATAGTTATTTCCTTTATTCCCTCCCCTTTGCCAAAAATGCAGGTTTTCTAAAAATATTTTTCATTTTTTTTATTATCCTTTAATCCCATTAAAAGAAAAAAAAGGAAACCTTTTTTAAAATATGGTTCTTTCATCATACTGCTATTAGCCGTTAAATTCCCCCCCTTTTGCACCTACAAAAAAAAACCCTTACAAAACCCTAAGAATACCTATCCAAAAGATGGAGGAACCACCCTTATAAGGGCACCCCCAATCAGGAACCTAGACTCACCAGTCCTAGTATGCCCTAGCAGAAATATTTTTTTATATATACACACTTAAAACCAATCCTATAGCTGAAGAAAATACAATCTAAAGGGAAAATACAGATTACAATAATCTACAAACTGCCAATGTTTACCAGAGTATGAACAAAAGATTAAGCACCGCCAGCTATAAGAACTATCAGGGTGTACACCCAAAATATGCTCCCCATTATTAAAATGTTATCATTCGACGCGTTTCTCCCCAATCTCGGGGGTTCATCAGGGGACAACCCAAAATATGGCGACACAGTAAACAAACTAGATTGGGGGGAATAAAAAGATACACAGTAAACAACCTAACATTAAAGTAACAATAGCATGTCACACTTACATCCCTTGATATACGGACTTGTGCAGCAAATATATCTATTTTATCATGTTGCCCTAATGCATTCGAAGTGATCCTACTCTTTGTATCACGGATCTCCTGATATCCCTTTTGTGAGATGGAGTTACATCCAGTGGCTTGTTTTATGCAAAAACGCCAAAACCCCCCCAAAAAGGCGTTTTTTTTTTGCGCTTTTGCAGGCAGTGGGCAAAACCAGTTTTTTGAACGTTTTTTTGGGTTTGGGTTTTTAGGTTTTAAATATCTGAGATGGGGAAAACCACATTAAATTTATACCCGTACAGGGGGAAAATTCTGTGAAAACCTATATCTGATCAGGCAATAAGAAATCTTACTCTGTGGGAATTCTTACCCAACCTAAAACAGAACATTTAAAATAAGTCCCTTATATGCAAAATATAAGACCCAAGAAAGACACTACGAAATAGAAGGCACAATCGCATATTGATTATTATGCCACAGGCTAACTCAAAGTTAGTAAATTTCAAGTCTCAATGGAAATACCATGAGTTCAGAAAATGTCACTCAAATTATCCTACATATATTCAGCGTCCACAGAAATGTCATAATTGCCAAAAGACTAGAACAATCTCCAAATTGGGCTGTAAAAATGCCTTTCCTATATACAAATCTATTACTCGCCCTGCCTGATAGCGGGGTAATTGCCCCGATAGGAGCGGCCTCACTTTAGGCGAGACCCTAGAATACACTAACCTCTGAATCAAAAATACTCAGTTTTGGAACGCTCCATGGTATAATGCCCAAGTATCCTAAACAATAGAGGAAAAATTCCAATTATGTCCCAACGCATTTGCCCCTTCTTAAAGAAGGGTTCCTCAGGGGAGCAAATGGATAATTACAAACAAGCTGCCGATATGCAGCGAAGCTAAATTCAAATATAAGGTGACACCCATTGGTTATGATGTGCAGCCATACAGACAAATCACATTGCCATTACTTACACACGATCACACGGTACACATCCCGCATACACTAATCGCACACCATACTGTATACATCCCGCATTGCACCACTTAAACACTGAACACATAAAAACACAGTGATGCCAGTAATGCATTAAACACTTGAGACACACATCAAGAACTGCATATCCCACACACATTGGCCATATACACTACACATGTCACATCACACAGCACTTACCTGGATCTCCAGATTTTAACTCCGCCCACCTCGTAATAAGCTCCACCAATCCTGATTTACATTACCAAAGTTAACTTCCTGAGATCCTTCAGCGTCTGCTCTCTTCTTCCCTATGGTCCATTGCAGTGGAAACACAAGAAAATTACCTATTGTATGACGGTTTCTGCTTAGGTACAGCAGAGGAGGGGGGGCGGAGGCTGACACACAGCGCAAGACTAGTGCTGATCGGCTGAGGCTCAGCCAATGAGTACAAGGCTTAGTTTTAGCACTGCTCTCCCGGGACATCTCAGGCTATGTTCACACGGCTTACTTCACGGCGTACTGTGCTCTAATATGAGTGAAATGCGCCCCAGTCATTACGGTAATCCACAGCTCTCATAGAGAACTATGGATTACGCCTCCTCTCCCCGGGCGTATAATACGACGCGGGGGGAGATAAGTGATATGTCATTTATTCACATCGCTTATGCGCCGCGATCACCTGGTGTAATTGTACTGTACGCCCTTCAGTTAGCCGTGTGAACTTAGCCTCATAACCTGGAGAACAAGTGCAGGGAGGCTTGTGACGGCGCTCTGGTGCCTGACGCAGCAGCTTCCTTTACCGTCCACCAATAGAAGGGGCCCAGCAGTGTCGATGCCAGGGCCCACCAGAGGATGAACTGGTGGGCCAGTCTGCCACTGCCGACAAAATCCGCATTGTACGAACTACAATGTATCTCTTCTATTGAGGTTAAGGCCTCGTTCACACGGCTTATTTGTCCGCGGATTGGCGCCGTACTCGGCACCGGATTTGCGCTGCAGTACGGCGCCAATCCGTCCCTGTCATTACGGTAATCCCTGCTCTCATAGAGAACATGGATTCCGGCGCTCCTCCCCGGTCGGCGAATCCGCCGCGGGGGGAGAAACTGACATGCACATTTACGGCACGGACGCGCCGTAAACAATGCATTGTCTATGGGGCCGGGAGCGGCGCCCCCGCCGCGCTCCGGCCCTGCCCCTTATTCACGGCGGATTTGTGAGCTCAATACGGCTCACAAATCCGTCGGGAATAAGCCGTGTGAACACTGCCTAATGGGGATGGTTTACTTTTGGTTTTAGATGAGTATTTCAAGTTTGAATCCACATGGATTTCGACTTGAAATGCTTGTCATGTGCTTGCCATGTGGACGGAGCCCAAGGCTATATCTGCACAGACATATAGTTGGATTTTCAGTTGCTTCAGTATTTTGAACCTGGTACACTGTGCTGCATAGACAGCAATGAAATTCCCATGCTACAGTCTATACAGCATGGGTTTTTAACAGCATTAAATATCTGGTGGAATATTCAACATGTTGCATATTCCGCCTGAGTCCTGCGGTTTGCTATTGGATTCCTGTACGTTCAACATTTTTCGACACATTTTGTCCTAGGCTGTGTGCACCTAGCCTTAGGCAATGTTCACACGGCTTAAAATAAGCCGTATTTCAGTCCGTAATTACGCACCAGAGTGCGCGAATTACGGCTGGAGTACGTCCCAGTCATTACGGTAATCCACAGTTCTCATAGAGAACTATGGATTAAGTCTCCTCTCCCTGCTCGGAGAATCCACCGTGGGGGGGAGATAAGTGACATGTCATTTACTAGCGGTGTATACGCGGCGCTAGTAATGATAGTCTATGGGCCGGCGAGGTGCCGGCCCCGTGCTTCCGCCCACGCGGCGTAATTGCAGGGCGTAATTACGCCCCGCAAATAAGTCGTGTGAACATAGCCTTATGGTGAAAACTCTTAGGCCGGACGAGCTTTAATTGGCTCTAGTGTATTCAATAGGACATCTTTTGGGAGCCCCCTTGGGGACAGGAAGTGGTATAAATGGTGACCTTCTGTATACTGCTGCAGTGTTGGGACAGGGATACACACAGGTCTGTGTTGTGATCCAGCCAGATACCTGCATATAAAATGTTTATTTGCCCTGTACACCAGAATGTATGTCTGTCTGCTTTGTATTTCTGCTTGGCTGATATTTTGATAATTTTTAGTAGCAGAATCTACAGGAAGGTTTTTGGTCAAGTTGGTGAATGTTGTCTTTGTAAAACTCCATCTGAGAGGTTCCAGCTATGTGCAACCCAGGATAACGCTATGGGGACTCTGGGTATATATGGAGGATGGCAGCCAAACAAGCTCAATAGGTGCATTCTCCTATCCAAACCTCAAGCTTAAACTATTCCTATGCTGTCTTGCTGCTGAGTGAGGTTTATTAAGGAAGACTTGTCTAAGCGTGGAAATTTCCTTCCCGATTTACATTTTCAACACCAAATTGGTCCCGGTACACCCTTGAAGGATCTAAAGCAGACTAAAAACGCATAGTAAGAAGCTACCTACACAGCAAGCAATAGTTTTCTCCTTTTTTATTAATCTTCATTTACATTTTTTTTCTCGCCTCATTGAAAACATATATTCTCAAAATAGAGGAAGGAAAAGAGGGCATATGAAAAGTACAGTGCTTTTCAGACTACTGGATGCATCAGACCATAAGATGCACCTAGGTTTTAGAGGAAAAAAATGAAGCCAAAAAGTGTGGGTTGATGTGTTGTGGATGGAACAAAAAAATTTTTATTTTTTTTTTTATATAATATATAAAAATATATAATATATATATAAAAAATTATAATTAGTGTGTGTGATCCTTTTGTGTCTCCATTTTAATTCATATTTATATATACCTCCATAACATATATAAAACATACCTATAATACACATAAAAAAGCGTATGTAATCCTTTTAAATTTTAACAAAATGGCCGCCTGTATTATTTTGGTAGACATTACCGGAACCAAAGGGCTCTTCGCTCTAGTTACACCCTGTTTTAGACATTCTAGCTTGGAATTGGCCGAATTAAGGACGCTCACAGCCAGGTACATTAAAACTTCTTATCTACTAATTTGCAAAAGTATAAACAAGCTGCCAGAAAGTGTTTTTACATCAAGGCATGTTGTAATCTTTTTGGTGCACCCTTTGTTGTTTTTAAGCAAATTTGAACCCCCCACAGGGACAGAATAGCCCCTTTGAGGCTACTTCCATTTCAGACGCGTACCTTTTATTGGTCCCATTTTGGGATACATGCAACTCTTTGATCACATTTTATTCCAATTTTTAGGGAACGTGAAATGTCCAAAAAACCAACAATTTTGGTGTTTGGAATCTTTCTTTTGCAGTGTTCAGTGTACATAATAACTGATATTTTGTGAATAGGTTGGACTTTTACTAACGTAGCAATATCAATTATGTGTAACTTTTATTTGTAAAATGGCGAAAGGGTGTATTTAAACTTTTTTAGTAGTTATGTTTTTAAACTTTTTTTTTTTTTTATACTTAGTACTGTTGTATAAGGAAAGGGGCGGGACTATTTTTACTGCTGTATTAGGTTTTTATGAATTCCCTATTACATCCTGCTGATGGCAGGGTGTAAAAGGTGTACAAAGGCAGCAGAAGCCGTTTGAGGCTTCGCTCCCAAACCAAACCGATTGTCCCCCTAAAGAAAACATAGCGGCATTCTTCATTCAGATAGATCCTGCAGCCATGATCGCTGCGGCGTCGAAAGTGTTCCTTTCCCCGCGTTACGGCGGTTGCCCCTGAAAAAAACAACTGCTTTTTCCCTTTTGGAACAGGCTAAGCACTCATCCACCTTTTCCCTACACCCTTGAAAATAGTGTTACGGGCAGGCAAAGCTGGGTGGGGATGCTGCGGAAGTCGGGGGTGGGCTGAAGGGATAACCCCGATCTGGCTTTTTCGCAATTACCCGCCCCGCCTTCTGAGTGCTACATTTGGACTTAGGGCACCCAGTTTTTTCCCCTTAATTTGAAGAAAAAATTTTTGTAGCTGAAATAAATTGTTATGTGCACTAATCTCACCAGGCCATACGGGGTCTCCCAAATTCCAAATATTTAAACCGGGGTTTTCTGACACTTCTATCCTTCCGCCCACCCCACTCCCCTTTCTACTTTTTTTCAAAGGAAATTCCTACCAATTTTTTTTTTTTTAATTAAAACAAAAACGATTCTTAGCCATTTTTTTTTTTTCTATTGTAATTGCTTAGTCGTTTTAACAGCTTTTAAGGGGATGCTTACTGCAGCTTTAGGACATGGGAAAACAGTGCAGGGGGGGGACCTATTAACATCTAAGAGTTTCTGACCTGTCTGGACCTGGGAACAATCGTGAGGAGGGGGGTAACGTGACATCTCCATAGTAAATGGGGGATCCGAGATACTCAGGGGGAAAAAAAGTATTTAGTCAGTCACCAATTGTGCAAGTTCTCCCACTTAAAAAGATGAGGCCTGTAAATAACATCATAGGTAGACCTCAACTATGAGACAAAATGAGAAAACAAATCCCGAAAATCACATTGTCCTGCCTGTGCGGAGACTGCTGAAAAGTTTTCTCTACAGAACAGGAAGTGTCAGACTGTTACTAGGTCTAGTGGCCAAAGTGAAAACTGCAGGATTTAGAAATTGGTGATAAGGAAAAAAAAAAAGTTTAACATAAAAACATGAGAAAAAAATAGATCACTCTTAGATCATTCTGTTGACACCTACCCTTTAATGAGCTGCTATATTATACGATATTTTTTTTTTTTTTAAGTATTCTGTTCCCTTTGTGAAATTAGTCAGCTGATGTTACTGCATAGTGGTCTATGTGATCACACTTCAAATGGACACTCTGTAATCTGGTTTGGATAAGGGTGGATTAGACCAGGTTCACATCTGTGTCGGAGGGTCTGTTTGGAGTCTCCTTTGCAGATTCAGTCAAATGAGTGAAAAAATAGCGCATCATTTTTTTTTTTTTTTCTGGTAAAATGATGGACTCTGTAATGGAAACCCAATACGACTTCACTGTAGTCAGGGGGATTCATCAGCCGCAGTTGGTGTCTGTCGTGGAACAGATAAAGAGCTTCTGGAGAAACCGTTGGCACTCCAATGTGGTGACATTCAACATGTGTTTATTCCATGTCATAAAAGCACCATCGGAGAATAGCCATAACACAACTAGCTACGTTTCGGGCTGTGGATAGTGTAGTATCGTAAAATGTAACCTGGGTTAGGTGTGACCTGCTGGAGAATTGGGAGGCTAGCCATCCTAGTCAGGCACCCTTTAATTCTGTTCAGCGAGGCATGTGCTGTCCTCACCTGCTTCTGTGATGGGGCCACTGAATGGAACCTCCAGTGCTGATGTGACCCAGGCTTTTCATTATACTTTTGTTTTTTTTCCTGTTTTGGGAAGAAAGTATAGAGTTTTACTCCCGATTTTCCAACTGATTTGTCACTTTAAATACGGCTTTCCGTTCATATGAAAATTGCCCGGGTTTTTGGGGTATGTAAACCCTTTTTAAATTTAAAAAATAAAAAAATTCATAAACAAAAATCTTGTAAATTTTTACCCCCCCCAGGGGGAACCCAAAGGGATTAAAATGTACAATGCCTCAAAATAAAACCCAATGGCCCCTTTATGCCAGATAAGGTTGCAGGCCAACAATTTGCCCCATCCGGGTTGTGAGAACTGTAACTTTAAATTTTTTGCCACTCGCAACGATCACCCATAAACTTGTACAAACTGTCCATCTTTTTGGGGGCCCTTTTAAAAGGCATGGGGTTTTTTCCGGGACTTTTAAGGACTGAAATTTATCGGGGGTTTTCCCCCAGTTTCTCAAAAGGGGATTTGCAAAAAAATGGGGGAAAACCCTTGTGCTGTTCTACTCAACCCATCATCGAATCCTCCCAAAAAAGAAAATTTGGTTGTTTCCTTTTTCTTTTTAACCAGAGCTAGCTGCATTTTTTAAAGGGATGCCGGGTTGACACTTAAACAACCCCCTTGGAGCAACACCCAAAGATTTTCCCCCCAGGTCCGGAAAAAGATTTAACTAAAGGTCTTCCCCATTGATGGTAAAAAATCCAGGATTTTGTCCCCCCCCCCCGGGTTTCTTGGGGAACTGAAAGGCTGTGCGGGTTTCCATGGATGGTAACAGGAGCATAGTTCCCGTCACTTGGGGACAGAGACCGAAGAAGATTGCCGTTTCCGCCCTGGGGGTTTTTTCCTTTGCGGGAGCCCTATACCAAGCAAATGCCAGAAAGTTTTGATTAAATGAGGTAATGGACTGGTATTTACAGTTGGTTATCAAGGGGTTTCCCATCCAAAATTCATTTGGGCCCCCCCCCTATGTTCACACGGGCGAAAACTGCGGCATACAAAACGGTTTGAAAAAATTACGCCTGGCGTTTTGGGGAGAACGCAAAATCCGCGTACCCCCGGGGGGAGGGGCCCCCTTACCCGCCCCGCGGGCCCCCATAGACTTTGCATTACTCGGGGAAACGTATTCGCTGAAAATTAATTGACTTTGGGTCGCTTATCTCCCCCCCCGTACAATTCTTTCGAAATTGGGTTTTGGCCCGCAAGGGGCCTAATCCATAGTTTTTCTAGGGAGACTTTGGAAATTTTTAGCCATTTTAAAGTCCCGCACCTCGCCCAATCTTAAAAAGAAAATTTTATGCGACAGGGCGCGCCCCAAAAATTACCCCATTAAAACAAAACCCCTTTAAAGAGGTATACACACCAGTATTGCTATATGACTGGATACAGTCACAAACAAAAACACACCCCCCCGAAACCCCCCTCTATTAAAAAAGGGGGGTTTTTCCCTACTTCCTTTTTAAAAAATCGGAAACGGAACCAACATCGTTTTTTAAATTCGGATAAATCCTTCTTGCCAAAATTTTTTAATACTTCCAAAGGGTTTCCCCCCCCCCCCCAATTAAAATCACATAAAAAATTTATACTTTGGGGGCAGAATTTTAATTCCCCGTCTGTGCACCAAACAATGGAGAAACCCCGGGGAAAGAAAGTAGCTCATGCCTGTGCATCTTGTACAATGGAGATCAGGGCTATGGAGTGGGCAAGCCAAAGCCCCGACTCCAACTCCTCAATTTCCCAAACCTCAGACTCTCACTGATCTCATTTCCAGGCTAGAGAATGGCCTCCCCAAAACAAAATTTGGTTGGGGGGGAAAGGGGGTTACCACAGGGGCAACAAATTTTTAAACAAAGTCCAAAGGTTTTAAAGGAATTGCCCCAGCCAGTTGGGGCAGTTTTTAAAGAATGGTTTTAACTCTTTTACTTCTTTGAAAGGGGGAAATGAAAAAATTTTAGCTGAAAACTGTTTTTCCCTGGGACGGGAAACTTTTTCCCCAGGGCCCCGCTTTGCCTGCTCCATGTCATCAAATTTCCCCCTCATGTGATTAGCTGAAGTATGGGGGCAGCAGCACTTGGGTGGACCCAAATTCCCCTTGCTCCCCTTTTCATCAAAATAAAAAAAAAAAAAAAAGGGGGAAAACGCCCAACCCAATTAAAATAATTTTTGGGGGGTCCCCATTTTATGACTAATCCACTCCACACCCTGAGAAAATAGCAGAAAGTAAATGGGCCGGTTTTCTATCTCCATTGTACAGAGTTCTCCAGACTGGCTGAACGACAGGTGCCCAAAAAAAAAAAGAGGGGTAAACCATTTTTTGATTCCGAACCGTCAAGTTTTAATTTTGCACTGAAGGGGTTGATTTAGGGAATTTAAATCATAAGTTGGGACCATACCGACTGATGTTTTGGGTACATTTACAACCCGACGATGAAAAAAGGGCTCATGAAACCCTTTTACTGACAGTATTTCCCCGCCCTGGGGCCCCATAAAGAAAAACCTTATACTATCTTTCCTCTGATCCCCGGTTCTAGCCACGTCTCTCTGGTTTTGTGGTTTTATTCTATCAATTTGTTCCTGTTCAAAAGTGACAGAATAAAAAGCAGAAAACCGGAAAGATGCAGCGCTGGAACCAGAAGAAAGGGGGAATGAAATTGTTGTGTGTGTTTTTTTTTTTTTTTATTTTTTTTTTTTTTAAAATTTTTTTTTTTTCCCCCCCCTTTTTCCCCCAAATTTTTCCCAAGGGACTTAATTTTCTCTTTTTTTTCCCCCTCTTCCTTTTTCTCTCTTTTTCTCACCCCTTTTTTCTCTCTCTTTTTCTCCTTTTTTTCTTTTCTCTTTCTCTCTCTTTTCCTCTTTTTTCTTTTCTCTCTCTTTCTCTCTCTTTCTCTTCTTTTCCTCTTTTTCCCTTTTCTCTTTTTTCTTTCTCCTCTTTCCCCCTTTTTCCCCCCTTTCTCCCCTCTCCCCCTTTTCCTTTTCTTTTTTCTCTCTCCTTTTCTCTTTTTCTTTCCCCCTCTCCTTTCTCTCTCTCCTTTCTCTCTCTCCTTTCTCTCCCCCTTCTTTCTCTCCCCCTCTCTTTCCCCCACTTTCCCCCCCCCCCGACTCCCCCCCTTTCCCCCCTCCCCTCCCCCTTCCCCCACCCCCCCCCCAAAAACCCCCTTCTCCCCCCTTTCCCCCCTCCTTCCTTTTTCCTCCCTCCTTTTTTCCCCCCCTTTCCCTTCCTTATTTCCCCCCCTTCCCCCTTTCCTTTCCCCCTTTTTTCCCCCCCCTCATTCCCCCTTTCCCCCCCCCCCTCTCCCTTTTCCCCCTCTCTTTCCTTCCCCCTCTTTTCTCCTCTCATTTCCCCCCTTTTCCCCCTAAACCCCCTTCTTTTCCTCTTTCTTTTCCCCTTTCTCTTTTCTTTTTTCCTTTTTTTTGGGTTTTCTCTTTTTCTTCCCCCTTCTTTTTCCCCTTTTCTCTCAAATCCTTCCTCCTCTCACTCTCCTTTTCTCTCTCTTTTTCCTTTTTCTCTTGCCCCCCCCCCTCTTTTTTCTCTTTTCATTTTTCCCCCTCTCCCCCCTTTTTCTCCCCCTTTTTCCCCTCTTTCTCCCACCCCCTTTCTTTTTTATTTTTTCTCCTCCCCGTTTTTTTCTCTCTCTTTTTCCCCTCTTTCCTCTCTCCTTTTCTCCTCTTTTCCCCCTTTTCTTTTCCTCTCCTCCCCCTTGTTTTTTTTCCCCCTCTTTTTTCCCCCCCGCCCCCCTCTTTTCCCCTCTCTCTTTTTCTCTTCTCTCCCCCTTTTTCTCCCCCCTCTCTCTCTCTCCCCCTTTCTCTCCCCCCCTTTTTTTTCTTTTTCCTCCCCTTTGGGAAAATTTTCGTTTTGGGGATCTGAAATTGAAACGCCCCCCATTAAAAAACCAAAAAAAAAAGTTCCCGAGCACAGCAATTTCCCCCTTAAAAACATTGGTAGCGTTCCAGTTGCCTCCATTCACAATGAAGTCTTTCCAGGGCCTGTTCGCAAGATACGTGCAGGTCCCCCCAACTGTCAAAGGGAAAATTTAGGGCTTTCCTGTCAATGTAAACCAAACCCATGTGTTTTGGAAGGGCAAACCCCCTCTAGGCAAATGGGCTGTTAATTTCATTATTCCTTGCAAGGAATTTAAATTTTTAAAATTTAAAGTCTCTAAATTTATGTTAAACCCCTTTGTGCCCCTTAAGCATCTAGTAAATTTTTTTTGCTTTTAAGGGTTTCTTAAAAAACCCTTAGCTCCTCATTTTTCCCGGGTGATTGGCAAGGGCTTATCGCTCATTTCAACCCAAAGAGGTTTGCAATGAAAACCGGAGGAAAACAAGGGAAGGGGTTTTTAAAGAGCGTTGCCCCCAAACCGGAATTTTTAAACCCTTTTAAATTGGGGGCCAAAGGGTTTTAAAGGGGAAAATTAAAAAAAGGGGTGTATGTACATGTATCCATATGTAGCCCAGCCAGTCCTGAGCATGAAGGGGCCTTAGCACTATATCCCCTTGGCTGCTCCAGTGCGGGGGAGTCATACAGAACTGAACTGTAACCACCTTCTTCATGTTGAGGGAGGTAGATGATGATTCATAATGATGCCAGATCCTTTACTGTTATTTAAAGGGTTATCCTTATTTAATGGAGGTTGACAGAGACAAACTGCACCACAGAGGACTTTACTATGTACCAGATACAGTTCTGAGATGGCCCTGTTCCAAACATCCAGAGTTAGGGCCCATTCCCACCACGTTTTGTGGCTCACTGTCTATGTACCACAATAAAAGTATCCAGATGTATACTACAGCAGAGCCATAGGAAACAGCAGAGCAAATCTAATCTCTTTTGGCACATAAGAGAATCGTGAAGTAAAACAGACCCCAGCATGATCCACCATACTTCAGTGCCGAGAACGAAAAATGTATACAATCATGAACTAGAACAAATGTAGTCCAAAAGATGATGCCCTATGGCTCTACCATGGTATATGTGGGGATACCTTCTTCGTGATAGTCCAGTAAATAGTGATGAGAATGTGACTTTAAATGAATTGCCTCATATAACAAGTTTTTTTAGTAACGAAAAAAACTCACTTTGGCAGTCACCATTGTTGCTTTGCTGGTGTCCCCTACCCTTTACATCCAGTTTCTGCAATTTAGTGGTGTGTGTGTAATATATACACACACAAATTTAACCCCTTTGATGTCAGGCAGTGTAGGTCGTCCGATATCGGGGTTTGTGCTGAGAACAGAGCTGTACTTCACAGCCTTGTTCCCAGCGCAGCTTCTGCAAGCGTCAGGGAGCGGGAGAAGCCCTCCGCTTCCCAGCGCTTAACCCTTCGTAACCGCAGCTTAATCAAAGGGCTCCCGGTGACCTGATACAGCCTGGGTAACGGCTGCACAGTCAGCCCTGGGGACCTAGAGAAGCCCCAGGGCTGTCTACATAACAAGCCAGCAATGAGGACACACTGTGTGCTGCCCTGATCACTGCCTGTGTCAAACTGACAGATTATAAAGTATTAGCATATATGAATAGTGTAAGGAAAAAAAAAAAAAGTAAAACGGTTATACCTTCATGGGATTTAAAAAAAAATGTAAAAAACAAGTGTAGAAGAAAATAAATAATAAAAGTAAATATTTTAATAAAATTTTTTGCATACTTTCCACATACAAAAAAACCCCCCTACACATAATAGGTATCCACATGACTGTAATAACCTGTAGGATTAATCTAATAAGTTAAAGGGGTTGTCTCACTACAAGGATTGCTTTTTATGTTAAAGATCTTGCAAAAACAATTCACTTTCCAATATGTCCTTTAACAGTGTCCTACCTATTCTGAGATATCCCCTCCTGTATGGGCTGCATCAGCTCCACAGGTCACTATAGCTACAGACCTGTTTGAGCTATACTGATAGGCTGCCAGCACTGGTTGCTATAGCTCCAGACCTGGCTTCTAATGCAGCCTAGTAGAAGCCAGTAAACACGCTTCTGAATTCAAAGTGAAACCAAGAAAACAGGACTTAAGTTAGAAATGTGAATGCTGTTAAAAAAAAAAAAAAAAAAAATTAAAACTATTCCCCCAAAAAGTACAACTTGTCCCAAATAAAACGAAGCCTCATACAACTGCGTCATTGAAAAAAAAAAAAAAAAGTTACGACTGAAACACAAGGAGGCAAAAAGTGCCGGTCATGAAGTTCTTTTCAGGCGTTCGGGTTAAGGGAATTCTCCAAATGCCATTCAGTGGTCGCACACCTTCCACTGACTTCAACACTAGGTGGTGTAAGCAGTGATGTCAAGGGTAGTGGCATGTGACCGCTGATTGGCTGCAATGTATGCGTGTAATATATATATATATTGATACATTTATACATAGACATATGTAAAAAATTCTGAATGGGATTATATAGCTATTGTCATCATACTTTTTGGGTTAAGATTGGTAGCACTATATTATCTGAAAGAAGATGACAAATTTACCAAAGCATTTGTCTGTGGTATGTTTCTTACAGGGCCAGTTGTTGCATTGGAGTTCAATGGTGATGGAGCAGTAGAAGCCTGTCAGGAGACTACTGCCAAAATCTTTAGTGGCACAACGGTGAGTAAATGTAATCCATTCTTTAAACCATCTTTGGGCATGTCTTAATCGTCATGTGTTGTAAGCCCCGACTAAATGAAGGCATTTCCCTCTCCTGTAACTTTCAATCTGATTTTATGTCACAGCCTGTAAAAAGTAACACACTTGTATTAATATACGGTATATATTTATACATTGTAACACTGGTGCACTTGTATCTCCTTTTTGTACAAAATAGGTGTTTGTTTCTGAAAACAAGACCTCCTCCTCTCATGATGTGGGCAACTTCTACAACTTTGCTGATATACAGATGGGCGTTTAGAGCGTCGCTTTAATTGTTGGTAATGCTAATGTGTAACTAAAAGAAATGGATTACTGTGAAGCTCCAGAAGGCTAGGTTCACATCGGTGTCGGAGGTTCTGTTCGGAACCTTCCTCGTATAAGTATCACCAGACATGCTGAATGACCTCACTGAATACAATGGGGGTCTCATCTAAACAGCAGAATAGCACGGCACACTGTGCGTATGTATGTATATGTGTGTATATATAATATATATATATAAATATAATATATAATATATATATATATATAATATATATAATATATATAATATATAATATATATATATATATTATTTATTTTTATTTTGGGTGGACGGAATTTGTGACTGAGGCTCTGACGCAGATGTGAACTGGGCCTTGGTCACCTATAAACACAACTATGTCCAGTTTGATTCAAGCAGTAGATAATACAATGGTACATTTTATAGATGGATAAGGTTTTTTTCTAGAGGGGAAAAAAACCTTTTGAAATAACAAGTAATGCAGATTGTATCAAAGAAATAGAAGTCTTTTACATCTTGGAAGATGTGATTTAGTTGCCAATAGTCTAATAATGAAAGTGTGAATAACTGTAATAACCTTGTATAGTTAATTTGTACACAGCTGAGCTTTTATCATGTTGGGTTTGTATAATACGGTCAATGACTACAAGTCTTATCAAGCCCATATGTTTTTCAATCACAATTTGTTAAAAAAAAAATACATTTTGCATTCCAAACGGTTGTATACCACCAGATTATAGCTAGAAGATTTAGATGTGCTGTATATTAATGTTATTTATTTTTTAATTTTACACAAACGCAGTATGTTTTATTACAGTTTATAAAATGCACTTGTAAATGTGATTTTATACTGTGAAAGGAGAATGTTTGTAAGCAAAACTTTTGTAAATTGTCCTTTTTTTTGTTCTTCACATATAAATTATAGTTAATGCTATACTCAATCATGCACATTTCTGAAAACCGGCAGTTTAGATTGAAGCCTTTGCCTGTAACACACTGTTTTATCACCTTGAACATCAGGCCTTGTTTACACCCCCCCCCCCCTGGAAGGTCCGTATTAGGCCCCCGTGTGTTTCGGGAGCGTGTACTCCCAAGGCACGGGGGCCGGCCCCATAGACATGCATTACTTGCGGCACGTAATCGCCATGAATAATTGACATGTCACTTATCCCCACTGCGCGTACAGTGCAATCGTATTGTACATGTGGGGGGGACGAGGCGTAATCCCTAGTTCTCTAAAAGAGCTATGGATTACTGTAATTGCGGGCCGCATTTCACCGTGTATTAAGCGCAATACGCGTCGAAACGCCCCCCAAAATAAGCTATGTGAACATACCCTTAAAGGGGTTTTCTCACCATGCAGTATCACAACCATCCTTAGAATCTTACATGTATGAAAACTGTCTAGGTCTAAAACTCACTTTGTTGGAAATAGCAACCAATCAGAGCGCCCTTCTCATTTTTACAGAGCACTTCTTGAAATGAGGGGGGGGCTCTCATTGGTTGCTTAGGGCAACAAAGTGTCTAGATCTAAAATACAGTTTTCATACATGTGGTTCGGCTGTGGGCGGGTCTATAGCAGTGACTGACACATCAGCTCTACTGTTCCTTGCTATTCCTGTTACACTGATAACTAGTGCAAGAGATTTATAAAGTGTCTTGCACAGGCTGCAGGACTGTAGAGGATGTTTCCTTAGCTAAGTGAGAGACTTGCAAAGTCCAGTTATTAGAGATGAAGACTGCTGGAGGGGACTTGCCATGGTCAGAAGTGAATGACTGATGGCAGCTTAGAGCAGGGAGAGGTTGGGAAGAGAGATGGACGTAACCAGAAACTTTTTTAGCTCGCAGAGGAGATAAAATCTTCTTTCTCTTCTGAGCAAAGAAAAATCAAGAAAGAAATGTATTTAGAAGTCTCCAACTATATGTCCATACATGTTAAAAGCTAGAGAAAACCCCTTTAAGAGTGTATTCACATGGTAAATGGTAGATGCAGGCAGATTTGTGATCGTCACCACACAGCTTTTGTAAGGGAAACAGGTTTGATATGTCTTCACCTGTAAAAACAAAAAACATATTGTAGAGGGTGGCGCAGCTCCGACCAACTGTTAGCATGGCAATTGAATTTAAACACGCAAATATAACACGCATTTTTACTGCACAATGTAAGTACATCCTTTACAGGTTATATAGGATTAGAAAATGATGGCCGACTTCTTCCAGAAAGCAGTACACTTCGCCCCATTTTCATCAAATGAGCTAATCAATATCTGCCACTGCTAAAGCCCTGTTCACACGACTGATTTGGCCGCGGTTTCCGCGTCCAAATGGTGACTAGTTTATTAACATGGTTTCCTATTGGAAACTGCATTAATATTCACACGCCGCAGGTTTGGGAACTCTCCTGTCAATTCTTGACAGGGAGTCCTCAGCGCGGCCCACACACCACACACACCACGGCCCACTTGCGCCGTGACTACGCCCAGCGCCCGCGCCGTACACCCGCGTTTACGGAGACGCGAGTTTGTGACTAGGTTTGGCCGCGGGAAATGCAGCGAAAGCCGTGGCCAAACCAGTCGTGTGAACAGGGCCTAAGGCTACGTTTACACAGCGATGTTAAAATGCCATCCAAAATCTGATGGCATTGTAACCTTGCTGGACGACGGTTTTTGGCACGGGTTTGCTCCAAAAGCTGCGGTCGGTTTTTGCATTTACCGTGGCCCATGCTGTGTAGACTGCAACACAAATTTTCAATTGAGGTCTACACAGCACTGGGTACATCAGTATTTTGAAAAAATCTGACATCTGTGGAAAATCATACGAGAGTCCAGTGCTGTGTAGACATAGCCTAAGGAAGTGTAGTGCTGGTTCTGCAAGAAATGGGCAATGTTTTTCTAATTCCATACATTTTTGTTTCGAGCGTATGAAATGGGCGCTTCCCTTGTGCGTGTGTGGGGGGGGGGGGGTATTTTTTTTTTTTTTAAAGGCATTTGTTTTTACTGGAAAATGTACATGTCAAAGTGCTTGAACTGTTTTTTATCTTAATGCTGTTTGTATTTTTTAATGGTTTACAACTGGATAATTCATGCTTTTATATCAAAATCTGGTATATGCATGCATTTAAAAATAAAGAATGAAATCAATGGTCTACTTGCTTTTTTTTTTTCTTTTCCCTCCCCTCTTTTTAGAGATTTTTTTTACCTCTTAGGTTTGTTCGTCATAGTGGAAACGGGGAAAGTGCCTCCAGGTCCTCCTTCATTCCCACAATGTACCAGCAAATCCCTTCTGCCCCTTTTTGTTCCAACCCAAGACACTAGTTCAGAGCAGTTTGGCAAATGGATTGATGTAGCTGAATACTCAGCCAGAAGTGTTAGAGAACCGGTCACATAATGTATGCCCCCCTTGCTGAGGACAGCACAAGCCAGTGTCAGACATGCTGTTTACAGCGCTGTGTCCCTTATTCTGTAAGATGCTGAAGTTTTAGAGAATTTAATGCTCAAATCTTATTCATGAGTAGGTGTTAGCCCCGCCCACCGACAGTTATTCACACGTTTATACCTATTCAAAGTAATAGGTCTATCAGTTGATGTGGGCGTGGCTAGCCTCAGGTGGGCGGGGTTTGAAAAAACACACTTTTCACGACTCTTCTGGCTCAAAACTGCAGATTTGAGCACTAAATACTCTGAAACTACAGCATCTTACAGAATAAGGGACACAGCGCTGGAAACAGCAGGTCTGACACTAGCTTGTGCTGTCCTCAGCAAGGGGGGTATAATCTATGTGACAGGTTCTCTTTTAAGAGAAGCTTACAGAAATAGTGCTATTTGTGCTGAACTTAGAAAATCCATAATAGGGAAACAGGCAGCTGCACAAGGAGACACCTAATCTATGTAAATGTGGTTTCTGAAAGGGAAAATAAAGGGCTGTTTTTAGGCTGTAAGGGTATGTTCACACGGTTAATTTGGACGCTGAATTTTCAGCATTCAAATCTCTGAAAAGCGCCTCAATGCATCACTTTTCAGACGAGGTTTTGAGAAGGTTTGTCGACAAGGCTCTCAAACTGTCTTCTTCTGAAACACCGATACAAATTAATAGCCAGGGCAAAAACCCCACCAAGGTTTTGACGCTTTCCATTGATTCCTATGGGGATTTTTCAGCATAGAAAGCGCTTCAAGAATTGACATACTTCCTTTTCAGCATCCACAGAATTGTGGAAAAAACACGTATTGTGTGTGTGAACTACAATGCTGTTTTACAGAGGAATCAATTGAAATGAACTGGGGTTGTTTTGTAGGCTTTTAGCTGTGTGAATATGGAATGCTCTCTGACCTAACCTTGCATGGTTTAAACCAATGCTTAAAGGGGTCCTACTATTATGAACAATGATGGCATATTGCTAGTATATGCCATTGTTGTCTGATAGGTGTGGGACCCACACAACACTCTTCTGTTCTATAATTCAAGTCATAGAGAAATCCATATATTGTATAGACTCATTAGACACTGAGCAATATATATTTCAAGAGTTTCTTTTAATGGGGATAATTATGGTTTACAACTAATAAAAATTCTGTATAATAGAAAATTTGAATAAGGTGAGTGGTCAATATTGTTGATTTCAAGGCATTATATGCAAGGGTTTCCTAAGCCGTTAACCCCTTCACGACCTTGGCCGTATCCATACGTCCAGGTGGTTGGGGGTTTCACGC
The DNA here is from genome assembly GCA_025379985.1 of Phyllomedusa bahiana. Taxonomy (NCBI): domain Eukaryota; kingdom Metazoa; phylum Chordata; class Amphibia; order Anura; family Hylidae; genus Phyllomedusa; species Phyllomedusa bahiana. Next base: position 14,202 of record JAODAL010018619.1, on the reverse strand, counting down.
CACCTGGACGTATGGATTACGTCCAGAGGATCGTCGCGAACTCTAAGGCAGAGTTCTGCCCACCGCGATCCGGAGCGGGTGTCTGTTGTATATTCTCCTAGCTGTCTCCCGAGCGCTCGCCAACGACCACCCGGATCGCTCCGGGGGGGGGGGGGGGGTTAACCCCTTAATTTCGCGACATCGGGTAGCAAATAATTAAGAGAGACGCAGAGAGGAGATCGCTCCCTCCTGCGTACTCTGTCGGCGGCAGCTGACACACGGATCGGCGATCCGTGCAAGCTCCCTGCTTCTGACAGACAACACGGAAGGGCAGTGAATGCCTTCCGGGTTGTCTTATGACGTCACGACGCCAGGGCCGTGCCTGTGGGCAGCCCCGGCATCGTGACTTGGGACAGTTGTCATAGGAAAACAGTCATAGTAACAAAGCTATGTATGTTCCTAATTGAATGAGAGATCTAAGATCTCTCATTCAAATCCCCCCTATGGGGAAAAGTTAAAAAAATATCGTGAAAAAGTGAAAAAAAAGTAATAAAAAAGTGAAAAAAACATGTAAAACACAACACAAAAAAATAAATAAAAATACGTAACACCGCCCTTTTCCCCTTTACAAACGCACTCGCCCCAAAAATAAATAAAGTACCATATTTAGGGTTCGCCGCGTGTTTAAGACATGCCCTAATAAATCTGTCATGTTAATTAACCCGTACGGTGAACGCTGTAAAAAAACCCCAAAAAAAACAATCAAGAAATTTACAGATTATTGTTCATCCGCAAGCACAGTAAAGGAATTAAAAGCGATCAAAAGCTCCTAGAACGCTACAAAGTTGTCCCAATTAAAACGTCAGTTCATCCCGCACAAAAAAAGTCCTCTTACAGCTCTGTATACGGAAATAAAAAAGTATAGCTCTCAGAAGATGGCGTGCATACAAAAATTGGTTTTACACACTAAAAACACTTTTCTTTTTTTTTTTTTTAAGTGCTTCAGCTTAAAAAAAAACTATATAAAATAGGGTAATCGCCAATTAATCGTAGTGACCAAAGTGTTAAGCTACTTTTCACGGATACTGCATGGTGAGCCTGTTAAAAACTCAAAAATAAAAAAACACTACTTAGGATTGCAGTATTTTCTTCACCCTGGGCCTCCAAACAAATGGATTTAAAAGCGATCAAAAAGCCTTGTCCCCCCAAAATGATCACTAATAAAAAAACGTCAATCATCTTGCAAAAACAAGTCCCTACACAGCTCCACTGCACAGAATAAAATTTAAAAAGTTATGGCTCTCGAGACCTATGGCGACCCCCTTGTGTGTGTGATGTGTGTGTGTTTCCTGGTTGATAAAAAATGTTTTTATTGTATTAAAAGCAGTAAACTAAAAAAATATAAAATTGGGTATCGTGTAATCGTATTGACCTGCTGAGTAAAGCACCATGTCTATATACCGTACAGTGGACGCTATAAAAATTAAAAATAAAAAACACTTACCAAGATTGCTGTATTTTGTCTCAAAACATCTCACCCAAAAAACTTAATAAAAGTGAACATAGCATCATATGCACCGCATTATCGGTACAATAAAAACTTCAACTCATCCCGACAAAAAAACAAGCCCATACAAGCTCTGCACACAGCAAATAAAAAAGTTATGGCTGTCAGAAAGGACAAACAATAAAACGCAATTTTTTTATAGACGTATTTCTATGTGTAAAAGTAATATAACAGAAAAAAAATTATTAAAATCTATAACATTGTAATTGTACCGACCCAATAGTAAAGTTATACATCATTTACACTAGCACGGGAATGCTGTAAAATGAAAACTCAAAAAACAATGACCGAACTGCGTTTTTCCCCCATTTTCATTGCCCACTGCTAAAATAAAAAAAACTATGGAAACCTGTGCATCCAATATGCACAGTACACCTAGATGAGATCCCTGACTGGGTGTTGAATCCAAAATGGGGCGACTTCTGGAAGATTTAGCTGTTCTGCTTCTTTGGGGGATTGCCATGCGACATGGCCCCACCAAAATCTGCGTTCCAATAGCGCTCCTCCCTTATACGCCCTGCTATGCGCCAAACAGCAGTTTTACACCCACATGTAGGGTATTGCGAACTTGGAAGAAATTGCTTAACAAAGTATTAGTTTTTTTTTTTTTCAGGTATTCTTGTATATATGAAAATCCATTTTAGCTAAAATGCAAATTATTGTAAATATAATGTTTTTTAATTTTCACTGCCTTATGCTAATAAAAATTTGTTGAATTCACGTGTGGGGTTCTATATACTACAATTGCACCCCTGGCATATTATTCCTTAAGGGGTGTAGTTCCAATATGCGTCAATTTAGGGGTGTTTATTAGTTTTTTTTTTTTTTTAGCACTTGGGTGTCCCCAAACCTGAAAATGGGGCCCGCCCCTAAATAAAAATCGTATTGAAAATGAGACCCCAGAGTCCGGTAGTGATCCTCTATTCTGGGGTTATGGGTGAGCAAAATAATTGCATAGGGCCACATATGGGGATATCTCTAAAATCGGCAGACTGGGGGAATTGATATTAAGTTGCATTTACCTAGTCAACATTTTACTGTATTCCAAGCTGTATAATGGATAAATATGAAAATCTTGCAAAAAAAGTGAATTTTCACCTCCACTTTGCTTTAATTTATTTGTAATATCTAAAGGGTTATCAAACTTCCTATATAGTCGTTAAGGTTCGGTGGCCATCCTTGCAGTGTAAATACTTAGGGTCTATTTCTCGATGGGTCACTTATGGGGGGTATCTAACATGCAGGCCCCTCAAAGCCACCGTCCGAACTGGAGTGGTCCCTAAAAATAATGTATATTGCAAATTTCTTGAAAATGTGGAGAATTTACTACTAAAGTTCTAAGTTTTTTGTTTTTGTGTTTTCCCTTTTTTTAAACATTTTTTTTTTTAATTTTTTTTCATATTTTTTAAAACACTTTCCCCCGGGGGGGAATTGCATGAACAAACGCCAAAACCTTCATCCCCAAAGGGAAATGAAATACAGCAAATAGCATTTTCCCCCGGGCCCCACCCGGGCCCCAACATTATCCCCCTTTTTCCCACAATCCCTTTGGGGCATCGTGACACCCCAAAACCAACCCGGTGCTGCCCATTCAGCGCCCCGGGCTGGCTGGAAGGAGCCCGGGTTAACGGCGCTCAGCGCCATTACGGCGCCGAAAAAGGGGGGCGGAGCCACTCCTTCCGCCCGACCGCGAGGGTCGCGCCCCCAACAAATTCCCGAAAAGGGGGGGGGTTAAAAACCCCGGGGCCCCGGAGCGCCACCCCCGGCCGTGGGGAATCCCGGCCATAAACCCCAGGGGTAAAAAACCCCCCGGGTTTCCCATCCCCCGTCTTTCCCCCCCGGGCCCTCCGCTTGTGAGGGCGCAAGTTTGGCCGTGACTTTACCCCAATACGGCAATTTTTGGGGGAAAACCCCTACCCAATTGCCGTATGAGAAACGAAAAAATTTTGGGTTAAGGGGTTAAATCTCCCCAGCCACTCTCAGGCCATTCCCAAAGCACCTAAGGGGTGTGCGGACACCCTTTCCCAGGGGAAACGAAAACGGGGGGAGGGTGAGTATAAAAGGGGCTTGGATCATTCCCCGCAGATGAAACCCTTGACCCAAAAACGGGGTAAAAGGGCACCACCCCTTTCCCAGGGGGGATAAAAATTGCCCCCCAAAACCTGCAATTTTGGATAGCGCAAAAAAGCGTTTACGTTCCTTTAAGGGGTGAAAGAGGGAGAAAAAAACCCAAAAAAGGGTGGCCCCCTTTTTGCAAATTAAAAACCACAACAGAAAGTAACATTACCAGTGTGGCCATTGCTGGAACAGAGAGAGGTGGTTGGTGACCTAGGAAGCTTGTATGAACAAGCAGAACATAAAAACTATTCTAACGGAAATAAACCAAAATTGGAAACAGAAAGTGAAATAAATCTTCATTATCTTTTCCTTAAAAGTTTCTTTTAGTTTGTTGCCCTAAAGTGTTTATACTTTCAGAGTCCCCCTCAAATTTTTTCAGAGCACATATATAATTTGAGGGGGTGCTCTGATTGGTTACTGTGGGCAACAATGTGAGTTTTTTAAAACCCTAGAAAATTTTTCATACATAGTCTTTTTTCTTGCGGGCAGGGGTTTTTTGTTATGTTGCGAATTTGATATTTTTTTTGCTAAAACTTTGGTTTTTTGGTACTGTTTTGGGAATTTTATGTGAAATTAATTCATGGTTTTTAAAGGGTTTTGGTTTTTCGTGAGACCCAAGAAGAAAAAATGTAAGAAGCCCTTCCTCTTAAAATTCTTCTGGCTGGCAGTCCCTGTCTAGTACCCTTCAAATGGTACCATCCATAAAATATCACATTTCCAAGGTCCAAACAGTTTGAAAGTCCGAGAAACTCCCTTTAAAAACTGTATCCTACTTTTAAAATAAAATCAACTTTATCATTTATATTCGTTTTTAAGGTAACTTTCAAGATTTACTCTAATGTAAAAGCACCCTATAAAAAATTTCTAACTTTACCTTGATGTTTTGCATTTTTTTTTTCTTTTGGAAAATAAAAGAAAAGAAAGGCCCCAAGAAGATTGCTGGATATGTAGATCATGAGGCTCAGCAAAATGTGTCATTTCTCCAGTTAATCCTTCTGTTCTTATTTTTAAAAGTTTACTAATTCTGATTTCTCCTGGAGTTTTCACAATTCTCCTTCAAACATATTTTCTGTAAAAAAGATGTTTTTTAATTAAATTTTTATACCCATAAATGGTTATGTATATGTATAACACATCTTTATAAAATTATATACATTAGGATGTAAGGAATTACTTCTGTCCTTATATTAAGGATTTGAAAAGGATTTACAGTAATTCATTTCTGTTAGTTCTCTATGATGACTAACAAAGTGAAATCATCTGGTTATCATCATTATAATACAGTTCCCCCTAAAAACTAAAATATTCTATTTATACAAAAAGATAGGATAATTAGAGTGTGTCCAAAAATTGTGATTAAAAGAAGTTTTGTAAGAAGCATGGGAATAATTATTAAGATTGAATTTAAATCTGTTCTAAAATTTGGGAAATTTTAATTTAAACACTCTACCCCCAATAAAACTGTTGCAGAAATGTAACCTAGAAAATCTCTTTAAAATAAAACAGTTGTAATAATGAACTAAAAAGCACTATAAATATTAAATTCTTATAAAAAGGTAAACCTTACTTTGATTTGAATTAATGGTCACAATGTTAAGCTCCAAAAGAGAGGAGAAACTCTGAAACGTAAATAAAAGTAATATCTATGTTTCTCTAAAACATCATCCTAAGAGGATTGAAAATGAGTGAAACATTTCCAGTCTTTGTGCACTTAGATAAGATCAATGGGATGTATGGAATAGTAGTTATATAAAAATCAGTGTTATGTAAAGCAGAATTGTATAATGAGCCCATACTAGTAAAAGGAGTTTTCCCAACTCTGGATTTTACTTACCCTCTTCATTGTCTGTAGCTTTTGGATTCACTTCCTGTGCCTCAAGGGCAGTGCAGGCTCTGCTGATTGACAGTGTGAGCCAGTAGCATTTTGGTGATAGTGTTGTACCTTTGGACTAAACATGCACACTCCTGATGCTGCTATGACAAGTACTTATAGCAACAATGGGACAGTGTGAATCCAAGTGCTCTGACTACTGCGGGGATTGTCACAACTATTAATGTTAGAAGGTATTGTGACATTCTCCTGTTCAAGTCCTGCATTGTTCCTAATAGAAAACGTTTTTTTACATACAAAGACAACACTGTCACTTAGCAAGTGCATTGGTATAGCCATTATCAGGGCTTTGCAGCTTTGTGCTCTGTTGCGCTTAACAGTACAGCACAAGGCTAAAAAGCTCTCCCTGTAGCCTACAGTAAGGAAGATAAGCAAAAACACAGAAAACACAGCAGCACTCTGCAAATGCCAACAAAACATGAAAAACTGGATTTTATTAGTTATTTTAAATTGCATTACTGCTCTATTTAGTATATATGAAAATTAATAGTTCTTAGCACACATTTTGATCAAACAGTGATAGTACATCTACCCATAACTAGGTGACCTTATTTCTAAACAGACTTGTCTTTATCTTACCTAAGCCAGACCTCCTTACTAGTAGGTTCCAGCTTTGCTTGGTTCCGGTTAAAACCTTCCAGAAAAGATAGGTGGAATGCACAACCAATACGGAGGCAGCCCATGTTTCATGTATACAAACCAAAAGAAAATTGATTAGCACACAAACAAAATAATAAAAAAAAATTGCACAGGTGCACACTATAATGGCTGCAATAGACATGTGGCTGCAAGCACAACACATCGAAAACACTGCAGCATCCTGCAAGCATCAAGATATATGCAAACACTGGATATATTATTGTAAATTGCATTATTGTTATATGGAAATCTGAAGTTCTGATCAAACTGAGTGAACCTGTCTACACACGGTGAAGTAACCTAATTTCAGATGGAACCAGAACAAAATATAGATAAAACTTATTTGTAGCTTCCCTTTCATTTTATATAGTGCTCTGGAAAAAAAGGGAAACTCTAAGTCATATCTATAGGCAATAAAGAAAGTCTTAAACCTAGACAGGTTTTATACATGCCCCCCTTAGCTTTTGTTAAGGCTGAGTAAAACAGTAAAAAGATCTTATTTAACTTAAATCTCTATAAATTTTCCTACTGCACTGCTCTAACCCACAAAAAAAGGCCCCCCCCCAAAAAAAGGCAGGCTAAACGTGCTCTTTCCCCAAACCCCTATGAAGCCCAAATTAAAAAAAAATCACCAGATGACAAAAAAAAAAATTAATCATAAAAATTAAAAAAAGTCAAACTATACCCCAAAGGAACAGAGGCTCAAAAGTAGAATGGCCACTGTACAGCGCAAATCAGACTTCAACTTGTAAAAATGTCAATACATTTTTAGTACTGGAAAAGCCACAATTAAATTCTTATGGTAAGATAAACAACAATAACTGTTAGGGGTAAGGGAAATAAAGGGAGCTTGAAAAATAATATTATGGCAATGAGTAATATGATATATGGTGAAATATTACTTCTATGTCACATTTCCCCAGAGTCATCAAGGGGAATCATCTTGCTGGCTCATGCTATAGACATAATGAGAGACCCCGGACAGCAAAATAAGGAGGGGAAATTTATTTAACCCCTTCACGACCCTGGCCTATCCAACTCCAGGGCTTTGGGGGTTCACGCACCTGGACTATGGAACGTCCTGGGATCGCGCGAACTCAAGGCAAGTTCGGGCCCAAAAGGGCGCGGGGGATCAGCTGTAATTACACTACATCCCCGAGCGTCGGCCCCCACCCCGGGTCCTCCGGGGGGGGCCGGTTTTAACCCTTAATTACGCGACATCGGGGCCCCAATAATTTAAAAAGACCAGGGGGAGATCGCTCCTCCTGCGCCTGCGGTGGCAGCCGCACGGATCGCCGATCCCTGCTGCCCGCCCTCCCTACAGACCCCAAGGGAAAGGGCAAAAGAACCCTTTCCCCGGGTTTTGTCTAGGGCCCGCCCACGCCCTGGCCTTTGCCCCTGTGGGCACGCCCCGGCATCGTGTCTTGACAGTTGTCATAGGAACCAAAAATACAACAAGCATGTACTGATTCCTATTAAAATGAAGATCAAAAAGATCTCCCCTTAAAAAACCCCTATGGGGAAAAGGAAAAAAATAACGTGAAAAAGTGAAAAAAAAAAAAAAAAAAAGGTGAAAAACATGTAAAAAAAAAAACCCACAAAAAAATTAAAGAAAAAAAACCACGTACACCCCCCCTTTTTTCCCCCTTTTAAAAAACCCCCAATCGCCCCAAAAAGGACCCAAAAATAAATAAAGAAACCCCATTTTTGGTATCCCCCCCGGTGCTTTAAGCCTGCCCTAAAAATCTGACAGGGTTTAAATTTAAAACCCGTAGGGTTGAACGCCGAAAAAAAAAAAAAACCCCAAAAAAAAAAAATCCCCAGTTTTAAAAAATTATTTTTTTATTCCCCTCAGCCAAAAAATTTGTAATAAAAAGCGATAAAAAAACTCCTAAAAGAACGGCCAAAGTTGTCCCAAATTTAAAAACCTCATTTTCACCCCGGGAAAAAAAAAAAGCCTCATAAAAAAGCTCGTTTGAAAAAAAAACCGGAAAAATAAAATGTTTAGCCCCATAAAGAATAAGCAAATTCCTAAATATTTGTTTAAAAACACCTGAAAAAAACCTTTTCTTTTTTTTAAAAAGGGGTTTTCATTAAAAAAAAAACTATAAAAAAAAGGGAAAATCGCCATAATCGTAGCGACCCAAAGGGGTAAAGCAAATTATCAGGGAAATACTGCAGGGTAAGCCCTGTTTTAAAAATAAAAATAAAAAACACTACTGGGAATTTGCAGTTTTTTCTTCACCCTGGCCCCCAAAAAAAATGGTTTAAAAAAAAAAAAGCGATCAAAAAGCCTTGCCCCCCAAAAAAGATACTAATAAAAAACTCAACCCCCCATCTTGCAAAAAAAATGCCCCCTACAACAGCTCCAAGCACAAAAAATTTAAAAAATTTTAGGGGCCCCCTTGCCCTAGGGGGCGATGCAAAAAAAAACTTTTCCCCTGGTTGAATAAAATGTTTTTATTGAAAAAAAAGCATTAAACTAAAAAAATTTTTAAAAAATTTTGGATAGGGTGAAAATTCGTTTTGACCTGCTGAAAAAGCTCCCATGTCTTTAAAAAACCTTTACAGTGCCCGGCTAAAAAAAAAATAAAAATAAAAAAAAATACCAAGATTGCGGGTCTTTTTTTCAAAACATCTCACAAAAACCTTAAAAAAAATGAAAAAAAAAGCATCAAAAATGAAACCGCAAAAAGGGTCCCCAAAAAAAATTTTCAACCCCCCATCCCGAATAAAAACAAGCCCATACACGCTCTGCACCCCACAAAATAAAAAAGTTTGGCTGTCAGAATAGGCAACAAAAAAACCCGAAATTTTTTTTATAACTTATTTCTACGGGGTAAAAGTAATAAAACAGAAAAACCTAAATAAAAACCTATATCATTGTAATTGAAACCGCCCCCCCAAAAGGGGGAAAGGAAATTCACTTTCATTTACCTGCACGACGAATGCTTTTAAAATTGAAACTAAAAAAAAAATAAGGGGGACCGAGACCCTGCGTTTTTCCCCCCCTTTTTTCATTGCCCAATCCCAAAAAAAAACAATGGAAAAAACCTGTGCTTTCCCCAAAACGCACTTCCCACCCCTAGATGAGATCCCGGATGGGTGTTAATCCAAAATGGGGCGACTTTTTGGAAAGGTTTCGCCTGTTCTGCAATTTTTGGGGGTTTTGGGCAAATGAAACAGGGCCCCCCCAAAAAATTTTCGTTCCAAAACCCAAAAAAGGCTCCCCCCCCCATAAAAAACCCCTGCCATGCGCCCAAAAAAAAGAAAAATTTTTAACACCCCCCATTAGGGTATTGCCAACTTGGAAAAAAAATTGCTTAACAAAGTTTTAGGGTTTTTTTTTCCCCAGGACCTTTTTAAAAATTTTGAAAAAATTTATTTAACAAAAAATTTTGCAGATTTTTGAAAAAAAAATTTTTTTTTTAATTTTCAAAGCCTTATGGTAAAAAAAATTTGTGAATCACCGGGGGTCTATATACTCAATGGGAAACCCCGGAAAAAATTCATTAAGGGGGGTAGTTTCCAATATGCGGTCTATTTGGGGGGGTTTTTTTTAAGTTTTTAGCACCTTTGGGTGTCCCCAAACCTGAAAAGGGGGCCCCAAATAAAATCGAATTTGAAAATGAGACCCCGAGTAAATTTGGTGCTTTCCTCCTACCCGGGGGGTTTTGGTTGAGCCAAAAAAAGCACAAAGGGCCACATATGGGGGTATCCCCTAAAAAAAAGGGAGACCTGGGGAATTGATAAAAGTTTCATTTACCTATTTACATTTTTCCGTTTCCAGGGGAAAAAATGGATAAATATTTAAAAACTTTCAAAAAAAAAAAAATGGGAAAATTTTTAAATTTCACCCTCCACTTTTTTTTTTAATTTTTTTGAAAAATTTTCAAAGGGTTTTTCAAACTTTTCCAAAAAAAGTTTGTTTAAAAACTTTTAAAGGGGGCTATTTTTCAGATTTTGTCAAATTATTTGGGTATCAAAAAATCAAAACGGGCCCCCAAAAAACCCCGTCAGAACTTTTGGATTTGGTTTCCCCAAAAAAAAATGTATAAATTTCAAATTTTTTTTGAAAATGTTAGAAAATTAAATACAAAAAAACTAAGCCCCCCTAATGTCAAAAAAAAAAAAAAAACATTTTTAAAAATGATGCCCAAAATATAAATGGACATATGGTAGGAAAGGGTAAATTATAAACATTTTGGGGGTGAATAATTTTTCTTTCTTGGCCCGGGAGAAATTTTTTCAACTTTTAAAATCGCAAATTTTTTTTAAAAAATTTTATGAAATTTTTTTATATTTTTTTACAAACAAAACCCAAAGGGTTGTAAGGATAAAAAAATTCTTACTAACTTAAAAACACAATTGGTCCCCCCGAGGGAAAACAATCTTTTGAAATCCCCAAAAGGCTAGGTAAAATTTTAAAAAAATTAAACCCCACATAAAGTGGGGCAAATGCCAGATTTCAAAAAAAAGGCTGTGTCCCGGAAGGCCCCCCAAAAAAAGGGTGGGGCCCTTTTAAAGGGGGTTTTAAAAAGCCCCCCCCGAGTTGGAAAAAAAGAATGAACATCTACAGAAAAAAATAAAAAAGGTAAAAAAAAACCGACTCCAACTACAAATACAGGGGGTCATCACTTTGTTTTCAAAAACACTAAAAACCTCAACAACAGGACTTTTTAAAAGAAAGCAAATCATTTCCAACTTGATTCAGCTTGGGAAAAAGCTACATTAAAAAAAATTTTTAAAAAGGGGTTACCCCAAATTCCCTTCCAAAAATAAATGCCCCCCAGAAACAAAAAAAAATTTTTTTTAAACCCGGTTGAAACTAGGCCCCCTTTTTATGTTTCTTTTTGGGGGTTTTGGGCCCAAAAAAAGCTTGTTTAAAATAGTAAATTGGTTGAAAAAAAAACCCAAAAGTAATTCCCCAAAATTCCCAAACCCAAGGGGGGGGAAAAATGTGGGTGAAAGGGGAAAAGTTTTTTTGGGTCCCTTTTTTAAACCTTTGTTTCCCCTACCGATAAGGACTTGAAAAAACTCATATGGCAAAAAACCAAACCCGGGTTCAAAAAGACATCTTTTTCTGACCCCCGGTTGCCATCAGACTGGACTAGAATTTTATTGGCACATAATATTAAATTTTTAGTTTCAAAATTATCAAATTTTTTCCGTAATCTGAACTGTTCCGTTGAGACCACCCTCAGGGGGCTATCCACGTTTCACATTCTCAAAAGGGCTTTTTTCTCTGGAGATTGAATCCTTTTCTCTCCAGACAAGGGGGAATGTCCCTTATTTTTTGGGGGGGGCTTTACTGAAAATAGTTTTTCCCCATCTTTTAGTGGGGGCCCCATTTACAACTTAAAAGTTAAATAATCATGAAACCCAAACAGATTTGCTTTTTTTCAAGACCAAACAATTATTCTTTTACCCCTTTAAAAAATAAGATGCTCCCTTCCCCCCTTTTTATTTTGGGTTTCGCTTTTTTGATTTCTCTTGCTAAAAATCCCTTTTTATAAACTGGAGCCCCAAAACGAACAAAAATTTTAAATGAGGCCGTACCCAAAAAGCTTTAACATGGAAATATTACTTCCCTCTTCCACGAATACATGCCTCTTTTAATACAGCCCAATCTCCCACTTGCCTTAGAGGTTGCTGATTGGGGATTTTATGTGTTCTGCAATCTATGATCTACAACAACCCCAGAGCTTTCCCCAAAAAGAAATTCTCCCATCTTTTTTTTTCCCCCAGGCATATGATTCCGCAGATTATAGTAGAGATGGGCCCCAAATTTATTCAACAAAGTGGGAAATTTGTTTAAATTTCAGGAAAATTCGGTTCTGAACGAAATTAAATTTGGGGTACTTTAGGTAAGGTCTTTTATGATAAAAAGGGCGGACATGGCGTTACATGGGGCAAAAACTCTGGGAGGAAGAAGGGCATAGCCTGAATGACATGTGCAGAGATGAACCAATCAGAGACCGGTGGGATTCTGTGACGTCACCGAAACTATATAAGTCCGGGCGCGACGCTGGAGCTCATACCGCTCTCACTGAAACTGATTAGGGAAGGAGCTGCCGCGGCTGCTTGTAATAGCTCTTACTGAAGAACTCATTTTTATACAGCGTTTTTTGGGGAGGTGTCTCGCTTGTCTCAGAGACTGCTTCTCTTAACGTTCTATTTCTGATTTAGTGGGGTATTGGATCTGAAGTCCAGGGGTGCGCCAGTGCAGCTGCATATACATTTTAATGCTATCTGCTCACAGCACATTGAATATCCAAGGGGCATCTAAGCCTTTCCTGTTGTATTCATTTAAATAAAAAAGCGTTTTTACAATACAAATACCACTTCATTTTTGGCTGCTCAAAAATTTTTTTGCGCAATTTACATCCAGTGGTTAATTAAGCGTTGTTCTGCTGCTGGGGGACTAAAAGAAAACGTCTTTTTCACCGCCAAAAAAAAACATTTTTCCTGTAGAATAATTCACAAGCGAGGTTAATTACAATTTTTTCTCTTGTTGTGTAGCGTAAAAAACACTCCATTGTAACACGCCCACAAAGTAGTAGTTTGTTTGGTTGCTCAATTTTTGGCCAATATACTTCCATGGGTTAATTTAAGCGTTGTTTTGCTGCGTGGTGACTAAAATAAATCATCTTTCACACCAAAAAATAAATTTTTCCTGTAGCATAATTCAACAAGCGAAGGATAATTAAAATTTTTTCTCTTGTTGTGTAGCGTAAAAAACACGCCATTGTAACACGCTACAAAGCTAGTAGTTTGTGGGTTTGCTCAATTGTTTGGCGCAATTTACATCCAGGGGTTAATTGAGCGTTGTTTTGCTGCTGTGGTGACTAAAATAAAACCGTCTTTCACCGCCAAAAAAAAAAAAATTTTTCCTGTAGCATAATTCACAAGCGAAGGTAAATTTTCAATTTTTTACTCTTGTTGTGTAGCGTAAAATACATGCCATTGTAACACATACAAAGCTGGTAGTTTGTGGTGCTCAATTCTTTTGCGCAATTTACATCCAAGGGTTAAAAAAGTATTTTTCTGCAGTTGTACTCAGTAAAAGAAACTTTCTTTTTCACCGCCACAGAAGAAATTCTGTAGCATAATTCGTATCCGAAGATTAATTAAGCCTGTTTGTGATTTTACATTCAGTAAAATACAGAGTTTTACTTTTAGTGTGGGCCATTTACATACTTATAAGTTTAAATGAATCATGTACCCTCAGAGTCGTCTTTTCTCAAGACCAAACAAGTTTATTCTTTTACCCTCTTCTCATAACTAAGATGCTCCATTCCCCTTATTAGTTTGGTTGCGCTTCTTTGCAGTCTCTCTAGCTCCATTACATCCTTTCTATAAACTGGAGCCCAAAACTGAACAGCATATTGTAAGAGAGGCCGTGCCAATGCTTTATACAGAGGAAGTATTAATTCCCTCTTCCACGAATACATGCCTCCTTTAATACAGCCCAATATCCTGCTTGCCTTAGAGGTTGCTGATTGGCATTGTATGCTGTTCTGCAATCTATGATCTACAACAACGCCCAGATCTTTCCCAACAAGAAATTCTCCAAGTCTTTTTTCCCTCTAGGACATATGATGCCTGCAGATTATTAGTAGAGATGGGCAAATTGATTCTAATGAAGTGGAATTCGTTTAGAATTTCAGGAAAACTTCGGTTCTGAACGAAGTCGAAGTTTGGGGTACTTCGGGTGAACGAAGTGTGCTTTTGAGTGATAAAATAACTGCGAGCACATGGCGTTACATGGGGCAAAGAACTCTGGGAGGAAGAAGGGCATAGGCTGCATGACATGTGCAAAGATGAAGCCAATCAGAGATCGGCGGGATTCTGTGAAGTCACCGCACTCTATAAGTCCGGGCCCGACGCTGGGAGCTCATACCGCTCTCACTGTACTGATTAGGGAAGGAGCTGCCGCGGCTGCTTGTAATGGCTCTTACTGAAGAAATCATTTTTATACAATGATTTTTGGGCATTTTCTCAAAAC
>JAODAL010018618.1:0-74264 GCA_025379985.1 Phyllomedusa bahiana | reverse complement strand
TGTCATGAAAGGGTACATGATTTGGTGTCTGACCATTATGTGGTCTCTATATTTTGGTGATTTAGGTCATAAGTTTGTTAGCGATAATGTACATATTTGTTTCTCTGAGTAGTTGTGTTTTTTTTTTTTTGGGTGGGTGGGGGGTGGCTGGGCCCAGTACATAGCTCTGCCCAGGGGTCCATAGTGCTGATAAGATGCCTCTATACACTGCCAAGCAAAAGGTAACAATTTTTTGATCTTTTGACTTTCAGGCTCCATATCTCGCTGTCCACTACAACTTTGAATGTGAAGCTAACATCATTTTGTAGACAATCATCTTGTACCATACATGAATTTGACTTGCAACTATTTCAGCATATGCTTAGTTATGTAGATTCATATTATGTAACTGCATTGTTACTTTTTTGCACCTAAAAATCTGAAGTTCAAGTTTTATTATTTTGATAGTATTTTCTAAATCCACCTTTGGCTTTTAACACTGTGTTAATCCTTCTGGACATGCTCTCGAAATCTGATCCCAGGTCTCTTCTAAATGTTCCCAATGTTGATGCATACTGATCGACTTACTTGGGTACGAATATATCTTTTCTTCAACTCTACTCACAAGTGTTCGATTGGGTTGAGGTCTGAGGACTGTGGGACTCTACTTCATTGTTACTGAACCATTTCTTCGCCAATCTTGACATATGCTTCTGGTCATTGTCCTGCTTGAACACTAAGGGCCACATGTATGAAAACGGTCTAGGTCTAAAACTCACTGTGTTGCCCATAACAACCAATCAGAGCGCCTCTTACATTACATATAGTGCTCTGGAAAAATGAGAGGGGCACTCTGATTGATATGGACAACAAATTCAGTTTTAGACCTAAACAGTTTTCATACATGTGGACCTAAAATCGTCCTTTTAATAACTAGAGCACTCGAGTATATGAAGTAACTCATCTTGTAATATACTCACATATAGCTCAGTATTGAGAACACCATCGATCCTGGACAAGTGTCCAACGCCTTTGGCTTTGCAACAACCCCATATCATCAGGCTTCCTCCACCGAACTTGACAGTTTCTTTAATTTCTCGATCCATTAGCCACCTTCTCCCTTGATTCTTCCAGACCCATTTGCATGCACCAGAGCCCAGTCTATTGATTTTTGTCTCACTCCTTCAAATTACCCATTTCCACTATTGTTCCACTTTGCATACTTTTTTTGCAAACTCCAGTTGATGCTTCTGATGATCATAATGACGTCGATGCTTCTTCACCTTTTTTTGGTCCACCATTCCAGACCTGTGTAATGCGTGTTGCATGGTGCTTGCATGGATGTCTGTGATCTCACTAGTAAGAAACATATGAGCCTCCACCACTGCCATGTTTGTCATGCCAGAACTGATGTGATGAGTCAGCTTGTTGACGCCGATATTTTGCCTGGGTTTCCACCTCTGGGCTTTTTGAATGAATATACGGACTTCATTTCATATTCTTCCAGCTGTCATGGCACTCATATAATGCAGTTTGGCAATTTTCTTGGCCATCAGACTGCTATCGATGAGATGGATCATGCGGTTTCTCTTTTCTTGGGAAATTTTCTTCATGGCTGCTCCTCAGTTCGAACCACTGACCTCTTGTTTGGAAATCAACATAAAAACACATATATTAATAAATGTGAATGCATACAAATAATGAAGATGCAGTAACACCCTGTTATTCAATCCACAAACATATCTAGAGAAAATAGTTCAATAAATATGTAAAGTACAAAGTGCAGTAACTTATACAATTCATGCAACAGTAAGAGGAGTCATTCTTTAATATGAATGTTTCTATTGTCATTTAAGCAGCATTAAATTCAGGAAGAAATATCAATGTTCATGGAAAAACTATTTTTTTTTTAGAATTTTCTTTTTCATTACAGCAGTCCTATGCAAATAAGAAAAACATATGCAATCTTGCCCTTTTCTCGTTGCTGTAATAAAGAGACTCCTGAATTTCAGAGCAAAACTAACCTGTGAGTGGAAGAGTTTATCTGCAAGGTAGACTTACTGTATAGCAGTGACATAATGTTAGCTCTGTTGCTCTTTGGGTAGGCTAGATAAAGATAGATTGGAAGGGCAATGACAAGAGCAACACATGAAAGGATAGAACCTGCAAAAGTAGATGCTGTTTCATTTGATGAAAACAGTTAGGCATGACAACTGTCGGTACTTTATAAGGCCATTCCTGTGAATTTGAAAATATAGACAAAAACTATACATGAACTTTGTCAAACAGTTAACAAACACATAGGTGACATTATACATAATGCTGACACAGTGATGTCCAACATATTAATGTGGACCATAACGGTCTTCCAACCAAGAAAAACAGATGAATGAGACAGAAGGGTGTCGCAAGAACAAAGCAACATGCTTCAGTTGAAAGATTTTATCAGACTTTGGGATTGTATGAGCAGCAGAATTTAATTAGCTAGTATAGAGCATTTGAAGGGCTGATAGCCAAGATCAAAAGCAATGCTGGCTCCAATGCTTTATCTCACTAGTTCCAGATGACAGCAGGCACATGGGTTTGTAGCCCGGGGAATGCCAGAAGCAGGTTGCTGAGAGCACAAGAAAGGAGATCCACTCTTGGTGCAAATCTCCCACCCACAAAATGAGCGGTTTCATACGTATCTGGATAGTACATGAGAGACATTGATGGAGGGATGGAGAGAGGATTATCCAGGGGAGTCAAAGGCAGGATATACTTGGCAACCAATGATGGGTGGATAACATTGTCAGTCGAGTCAGAATCCATGAAGGCTATCACCTGGAGACTGAAGCTGGATGGAAGAACCAGAGTTACAGGTATGGTCAAATATGGAGAGGAATAACATCACCAAGGTCACTTCTCCCATGAAACCTAGGCTCTGGAGATTCCCAGATGTACCGGGAAATCCTTAAGCAATTTCTCCTTGCTGGCACAGTAAAGGCACAAGCCCAAGTTTCATCAGCGAGCTGTTTTTTTCTTCAGACAGGTGAGCTTTCTCTACCTGCATGGAACGGAGGATGCAATCTGTAGTGGACACTGGAAAATGGGTGCCAATCGAGGAACCCTGCAGAATCAGGAGGCTTCTCGTAGCTGGTTGGTCTCCTGCTGTCGTTCAATGAAGTTGATGTCAATGTGTGGGGGGGGGGGGGGGGGGGGGGCAGGGAGATGAGGTCATCCAAGCTGGGGGGCCAGGTCACGGCTATCAAGCTTGTTTTTAATGTAACCCACTAGGCCTTCCCAGAAAGTAACCACCAGAGTCTCGTATTTCCAGGCCAACTATGAGGCTTAAGTCCAAAACTGGACTGCATACTGGCCAACAGTGGAGTCACCCTGATATACGGAAAGTAGAGATGAAGCAGCAGAGGAAGTGCGTTCAGGTTCCTCAAACACTTTACAGAAGTTGGCTAGAAAATCTTGACTCAGGCTAGAGCTTCGCTAGAGAGCAGGGAGAACATCGATGCAGCAGGAAGAAACGGTAACAGGAAGGTAGTCCAGAAATAATGCGCAGGAATGGTAGAATGTGATTTTTGGAAAGTGAAAACATGATAACATTGTTGTGAAAAATGGCTTTATCAACAAGGGATTTAATAAACAAGCTCACATATAGCTACATCATTAAAAAATATATATATATATATAACTATTGTAAGGTGGGGATAAAAAAGCCACCAAAATACCATTCCTAAAAATTGCTACATTAGGAAATATTGTGCTTCCAGTAACCTTTCACCATATAGGGAGACAGGTAGAGGATCACGGTTTTTCGTACTTGTCACTGGTGTAAAATGCGCAAAAGTGAGCTGAGTACGATGTCTAATGTGCCAAACGAATGTGTAAGGCACATTGCTCGTAAGACTCGACACTTTTTAATGTGCCTATCATGAGAAGGCATTCTGGGGGCGTGTCGCACCACACTCTTAATATTAGACACTTATATGAATGATATTACACTCAAAATAGTTTATATCTAGCATCTACCATATGTCTGCTGTAGGTTGGCATAATTTTTTAATTGTCTTTTTTTACGACATTAGGGGGCTTTAGTTGGCATTTCTCCCATTTTCAAAATAATTTGCAATATACATTTTTTTAGAGACCCGTCCAGTTCTGACTTGGCTTTGAGGAGGCCTCAATGTTTGATACCCCATTAAAATGTCCTCCATCTTAGAAAACTTAGATCCCTTTAAAGTTATTTACAAAAACAGTGTTTAGGAAGTTTATTAAACACTCTAGGTATTTCAAGAGAAATTAAAGCAAAGGGGAGGTGAATTT
Source organism: Phyllomedusa bahiana (assembly GCA_025379985.1). Taxonomy (NCBI): domain Eukaryota; kingdom Metazoa; phylum Chordata; class Amphibia; order Anura; family Hylidae; genus Phyllomedusa; species Phyllomedusa bahiana. The sequence continues at coordinate 69,968 of JAODAL010018618.1, read as the reverse complement.
CAAAATTTCATTTTTTGGACGTTTTCAATATTTAATAAATTATTCATGGAATACGGTAACTGTGACCAGGTAAATGCAACATAATATCAATTCATTGGTTACATTGTTAGAGATATCCCACTATGTGGCCCTAGTAATTATTTTGGATCAACCAAAGCCTCGAATAGGAGGAGCACCTACGGGACTCTGGGGTCTCATTTTCATTTACAACTTTATTTAGGTGCCATTTCAGGTTTGCAGACACCTATGTGCCAAAACGTAATTACACTCTCCTGAAAAGACCCATATTGGGAAAATAGACCCCCTAAGGAATATATCCTGGGTGGTTGTGAGTATACTTGACCCCTCCAGGTGTTTCACACATTTTTTTTTAGCACTAGGCTGTGAAAAGGAAAAAAATCGTTTTCCAACAACCTGTAATTTTTGCTTTAAAGGTTTTATATTTACAATGGAATTCTGGGAAAAAAAACGCACCCCAAAATTTGGTACACAATTTTCTTCCAAGTTTGGCTTACCCCATTTATGGTGTAAACTGCTGTTTAGGGCACATGGCAGGACCGTACAAGGAAGGGAGACAATTTGCGCTTTTGGCATACACTGATTTTGGTGGGTGCCATGTCGCATTTCCCAAAGCCCCTAAAATACCAGAACAGGTAAAACCTTCCATAAGTCAACCCATTTTGGATTCAAAACACTCATGGATTCTTCTAGGGGTTGTATTGTGCATTTTTGGTGCTTTTTTCTAGCATTGGGCCATGAAATTGGGGGAAAAATGCAGTTCCGTCATTGAAGTTTTGGGGTTTCCTATTTTACAGAATTCATCCTTACTGTACATGACTGGATAATTTTATATGGGGGCTGGTACAATTACAATGATATAATTTTTTAAATATTTTTTTCTGTTTGTTTTATTACTTTTACTCAATAGAAATACGTCATAAAAAATTGCGTTTTTTTATGTTTGTCCTATTCTGAATGAACCATAACTTTTTGGGCTTTGGTTCATAAATGGCTTATTCAAGCCGTAATTTGCGGGACGGATTCCGCCCGCAATTCCGTCTTTGATGTAAGAGGCGGGGGCCGGGGGCGGGGCGGGGCCGGAAGGGCGCAGCTCCCCATCCCATATACATGCAATATCCACGGCGCGTATTCCGCCTGGGATATGAAACTTGTCACTTTTCTCCCGCCCCAGCGGATTTTCGCGAGTGGGGAAGGAGTAGAGACGAATCCCAGTTCTCTATGGAATGTGGATTACCGTATATGGCTGGGAGGATTGCAAGCCCGTTATCTGCAGCACATGTACGGCACGCATTTACGGCTTGCAATCCGTCTCTGAAATAAGCCGTGTGAACGGCCCATCTTTTACTTTGCTGTTTTCGGAGCTGTGTATGGATTGTTTTTTGCATGGATGAGGTTCACTTTTATTTAAGGTTTTTGTGAGGTCGTTTTGAACAAATTACATAGCATTCCTGGTAGTGTTTTTTATTTTTATTTTTTACGCTGTCACATGTGGTGGTAAAAATGATTATGCTAGCATTTACTCAGAAGGTTGATACGATTATTGCGATAGCCAATTTGTATTTTTTATATTTTTTTATGCTTTTACACAATAAAAACACTTTTTATTCAAACAGGAAACACACATTTGTCTCGGATCGCGCCGCGGCCCGTGCCTTTGGGACAGTTCGTGTTCCGTTTGTGCACCTGTGTCGGGGTCCACTGTGGCTCCCTGTGCGGGGCTTTCAGTGGAGTCTCGGTTATGCTCTGTACCTGCTCAAGCGCTACTCACCTGGTCGCTGGCTTCCACACGTGTACGTCCTCATGTGGCTTCCCCAGTGGGGTGTGCGCACTACCCCATAGGCTGCGAGCCAGACTGCGGACATTTTTATGCACCACGTGCCCCCTGCTTCTGCCTTGTGACCTCTGACCCCTTTCCTTCATAACGGAACTTCTCCCTGGACTCAGGGTCAGTTCGTTGGTGGTTCATCATTAGAGCTAGTCGCTGTTGCTGAAGCGCCTGCTAGCTTAACCCTCGGGTTTCCAGTGCTTCTGTGAACGTGTGGGGGGGCTTAACCCTGCAGCTGTCCTGCGCACCTGTTCCTCAATTGCTGTGTTCCTGAGTTGTTGTCCTCCGTTTCTCTTGCTGTCTCCTGTGCTAAATACATTCTGGCTCCTGTCTGGGACTCTGGTCATTTGGTTTACTATTGCTCAGCGTCCGTTTATCAGCCTCCAGTGTCCAGCCTCCAGCCCTGCACTTTCGGCTACCCATCTGTGTGTACTACCATCTCTTGCCCGCGGTGGGCCTGTGGGTTCCCCCTGTACCAGGAAGTTTCTGGCTTTGCGGGCAGAAATCGTTACAACATTTTTTTTGCATCGTCATAGTATGAGGAGGCCATAACTTTTTTTATTGTTTGTGTATGGAGTGTGTAGGGGCTTCTTGATTTTTCAGGATCAGATGTTGTTTTTTATTGGTATTATGTTTTTGGGGGGACTAGCCTTTTTGATCAGTTTTAAATCCGTTTTTTTGGAAGGCCAGGGGTGAAGAAATTCTGCCAATCCTAAAGTATTTTTTTTTTCCCTTTAATAAAAAGCGCATCAGCGTGCTTTTGCAGTATATGTGATAAGGTTAGTTTTATTCCCTGTGTTGAGATGATTATGGCGAGTACTCAGGTTTATCTTAGGTTTTTTTATGTTGAAGTGCTTTAAAAAAAAAGTGTTTTTATTGTGTAAAACAATATATATGTATCGCTAGCTTCTGATAGCCATAACTTTTTTAATTTTTCTGTCTACAAGGCTGTGTAAGGAGTTTTTTGGGGGCCCAGGCGCTGTCAGCTATCTCTTCCCCTGTATGCGACTCCTCCGGAGCGCATAGAGGGGAAGATACCACTGCGGAGCAGAGAGCGTGCGCTCCCCTACTCCACAGCGGACTCCTCCCGGCCGCAAACTCCCGGGCCCGTGGGGTTTTCCCGGCACAGGCAGGTGTGTCTTTCACGTCCCTTTTGCGGGGCCCTTTTGATAAATATCCCCCGCCTATGCCGAAAAGATGCAGGGGGAGGGGTGCGGGGGGGCGGACAAGCGGGGAGGGGGGGGGGGGGAGGGAGACAAAAGAAAGCGGGAAGCCAGGAAAGGGGTTTTTTTTTTGTTTTGTTTTAAAAAACCCGTCTATACCTCCCTTTACCCTTGCCTAGGGGACCTATTACCCCCCCCTATACCCTTTCCCTAGGGGTTTTTATACCGGGCCTAAACCCTGCCAAAAGGGACCTATACCCTCCCTTTTCCCCGGGCCTTTTTGGGCCTGCCTTTTACATGCCTAGGGGCCCTTTACCTGCCTATACCCTGTCTAGGGGCCTGTTTCGGGGCCCTATAATTGCCTATCCCCTCCCTTTAGCCTGCCCTTAGGGGCCCTTTATCCCCCCCTTGCCTTTTAAGCCCTGCCTGGGGGTTTTCCTTTCCCTTGCCTATTCCCTCCCTAGGGGCCTATGACTCCCTTGGGGGCCCTTTAATACCTGCCTATAAACCGAACCTAAAAAAAAAAAACTTTGCCTTTAAAAAAAACCTGCCTATGGAGACATTTTGCTTCCTTTTCCAGCCAAAAAACCTGCCATGGGAACATTTATAGTTTCCCCTTAGGGAAAATTTATAGCGGGCCTTTTATATCTCCCTTAGGGGAGACATTTTACCCTGCCTAAAACTCCATGGGGGACATTAAAACTCCCTTACCCCAGCCTATATCTGCCTTTGGGGGACTTTTAAACTGCTAATACCTGCCTATATTTTTGCCTATGGGGGCATTAAACTGCCTATGAAATTTTTTTGGGGTATCTATTTTTTTTTTTTAAATTTTTTTCCAGTGGGCCTTTTGGAAAACCCAAAACCCTAGGCTTAAAATCGAGTCAATAACCCTTTCCGGTTTTTTTTTTTTTTTTTTTTTTTTTTTTTTTTTTTGGAAAAAGGAGGTGCCTCGGCTTATATTTCGGGTGGGCGATATTTCGAGATATACGGCCGAAACATTTTTTATTGGGCCTTTGTTTTTCAACGGGGTTTGATACCCAAAAAAGGTGTTACTTTATTTTTTTTAAATCTTTTTGGGGGGCAATTGGCGTGTGTAAAGAGGAAAAGGGCAGTGTACACATTTTTATTTTATTTTTTGTATTTGTGTTTTACTGTTTTTCCACTTTTTTTTACTTTTCCACTTTTTTTTACTTTTTCACTTTTTTTTTACTTTTCCTCATAGGGGATTTAAAACAGGATGTCTTAGTTACCCAGATTTTGATTTTAAATTTTTTTTTTAAAAATTTTTACAAAATTTTTGTGGAAAAAAATTGCTGCCACCAATGAACACTTTTTAAGTTATTTGCCCAAGGAAATGGCCCGTGGGGTGGTTTGGTCCCACAGGGTCGGACTGGGCCGCCGGGGGGGGGGCCGGGGAAAACCCCCGTGGGCCCCCCCCCCGAGCTTTCTGTGGGCCCCCGGGGGGCCCTGTGCTTTTTTCCCGGGGCCCGGGCCGCCCCCATCCGGTCACTGGACCCGAGACCCGCGGCCCCAGAGAGCACGGGGCCGGCCCGGGAGTTGGGGGCTAATGTTTCCCCCTCCGGGGGTGGGGCGGGGGCTCACGGGCCGGCCCCCTTGGTGGGGCTCCGCCCGGGTCCCCCCCGGAGGTGAACCCCTTTTCCTTTTCCTTTTTTGGTTTTTTTGGGGCGCCGGGAGGCCCACGCTGCCGCGTAGGGCCCCCGGGGACGTCACTTCACCCCCGCCGCCCATGCGGGGGGGGCAGGTACGGAGCCGGCGGGGGAGCAGGAGCCCCAGCCAGGTAAGTGGCTGGCTGTTGTTTTTTTTTTTTTTTCTACCCACAAGGGGGGTTTCCCTTTGGGTACAAGGGGAAGGGGGGGAGGGGCCCTGGCCCACAAGGGGGGGCCCGGTTTCAAGGGGGGGGGGGCCCCCGGCCTACAAAAGGGGGGGGGCCCTGATTTCAAAAGGGGGCCCTTTGGGTACAAGGGGGGCCCCGGGCTACAAGGGGGGGCGCCCAAGGCCTTTCAAGGGGGGGCGGGGGGCCCTGGCCCACAAAAAGGGGGGGGGCCCCGGTATAAGGGGGGGGGCCCTGGGGCTATTTAAAAGGGGGGGTTCCCCCGGCTACAAAGGGGGGCCCTGGAAACCCAAAGGGGGGCCCTTTGGGTACTAGGGGTCCCCCGGCAACCCAAGGGGGGGTCCCTGGCACAAAGGGGGCCCCGAAATAAAGGGGGTTCCCCTGGCCCCAAAAAAGGGGGCCCCGACTAAAAAGGGGCCCCCGGCTACAAAAGGGGGGCCCCGACTAAAAGGGGTCCCTGGCTTTCAAGGGGGTTCCGGCTTCAAGGGGTCCCTGACTAAAGGGGGTCCCCCGACTACAAGGGGGGCCCGGCTTTCAAGGGGTTTCCCTGCTAAAGGGGGGGGGCCCCGAAATAAAGGGGGGTCCCTAGCTAAAGGGGGGGCCCGGGCCCCCTAAAAGGGTGGGCCCCTGGCTAAAAGGGGTTCCCTGGGCAACAAGGGGGTTTCCCTGGCTCCCAAGGGGGCCCTGACTAAAGGGGGCCCAAATGGCTACAAGGGGCCCCCTGGCTACAAGGCGGGCCCTGACTTAAAGGGGGCCCCTTTGCTACAAGGGGGGGGGGGTTGGTTAAAAAAGGGGGGGGGTCCCCTGACTACAAAGGGGCCCCCTTGGCTACAAGGCGGCCCCCTGGCTACAAGGGGCCCCGGGAAAAAAGGGGGGGTCCCGAAAAAAGGGGGGCCCCTGTCTAAAGGGGGTCCCGGGCTACAAGCGGCCCCTGGCTACAAGGGGGCCCCGGGAAAAAGGGGGGGGCCCCTTTTGGGTCCGGGGGGCCCCTGGTACAAAGGGGGGGGGGCCCCTTTAACAACAAGGGTCCTTTTCCTCCCCCCCCCCCCCCCCCCCCCCCAACCCCCCCCCCCCCCCCCCCTTTTGGGCTACAAGGGGGGGCCTGGTTACCCCCCCCCCCCCCCCCCCCCCCCCCCCCCCCGGGGGGCCCTGGCTACAAAGGGGTCCCCGGCTACAAGGGGTGGGGGTCCTAAACTAAAAGGGGGGGCCCTGACTACAAGGGGGGGGTCCCTTGGTCAAGGGGGGGGTCCCGGGCTACAAGGGGGGGGGACTAAAAAGGGGGGGTCCCGGGCCCTAAAAAAGGGGGACCCCGGGCCCCTCAAAAGGGGGCCCTGACTCCCAAGGGGGGCCCCCGGATAAAAACCCGGGGCCCCTAAACTACAAGCGGGGCCCCCTGACTCAAAGGGGGGCCCTGATTTAAAAAGGGGGCCCCCCTAAATTAAAAGGGGGCCCTTTGGTCCCAAAAAGGGGGTCCCTGACTAAAAAGGGGGGCCCTCCCCCTACCACGGGGGGGCCCCCTTGACAAACAAGGGGGCCCCTGGCCCTTACCAAAAGGGGACGTTTTGGCTAACCTACAGGGGGGCCCCTAAATAAAAAGGGGGGCCCCCTTATTAAACCTTTTTAATACAAAAAGGGGCCCCTGATACCTAACAGTAGTTTAAAGGGGGGCCCCTGATTTTCCTGACACTACCAAAAAAGGAGCCCCCAAATGCGCAAAACTAAAAAAAATCCTTAAAAGAGGCCCTTAATTTTGTTTGTTTTTATACTTCGGGGAAAAAGCCCTAACTGTTGTATACTCCCCTAAAGGGGGGTCCCAAAAACTGTTTTGCAGCCTATATAAAGGGGAAAACCCTTTAACTCCCTACAGCTTCCCCTAACTGGGAAAAACCCTCCTACCTACAGACGGGGGCCTTGTTTTATTTGATTTTAACCTAATAGGGTCTTGTCTATTTCCCCTGGAAATTATAATTAAAGGGACCCGGGCCCATAGTTGTTAAAATTATCCCGGGGGTTTTGGGTCCTCCCCCCACCCCCCAATCCTTTTGGATATTAGGCTTGTACCCGCTCTCCCACCCCTGGGAAGTTTGTTACAGAGGTCGGGAATTGAATAAAGAGGTGCTAGAAGGACATATTGGGGATTTAAGATATTTGTGTGTAATATTCTGCAGGGATGAGCTGTGGCCGGGAAAAGTCATTCATATGGTGCGGAATGTGCAGAAGAAAAACGTGATATAGAACGACTCATAGAGTAGTGACGAGCCTATTCAGATAGGACGTCTCCGGTGAGTCCCCTGATTTTACTTCTATATTGGGATCAGTGCTGTATTCACGTATATTGTGATGTGACCTGAGCGTGGTGTTGACTTATTGTGGTCTCTATATGGCAGTGTTGTGGGTTATATCTGGCTCGTGTTGACCTCTTTGTGGTCTCATATGGCGTGTTCGTAGGTTAGACCTGAGCTGTGGTTGACCTCTATGTATGGTCTCTATTTGTGTGTTGCTAGGTTATACCTGAGCTGGTTGTCTGACTCTATGTGGTCTCTACTAGGGGCTGGTGGTTGGTAGGTTATTTATACCTGGCTGGTTCTGACCTCTATATGGTGGTGTTTTGTAGGTTATTCACCTGAGCTGGTGTATGACCTCTATGAGTGTCTCTTTAGGGTGGTGTTGTAGGTTATACTTGAGCTGGTGTCTGACTCTATGTGGGTCTTTTATGGCGGGTGGTTGTAGGTTAATATCGGTCTCTGGTATAATGCCAGTCGTACATGTGTCCCTTTTTGACCCTGTTATTGGAGTTAAACTTGTTCTTTCTTGCTTGGTGTTATTTTAGAAGGTGTGTGTGGACGCCGTGACCAAGGGAAACATGGTGGGTGTAATTGTATGTGGGTGGAGGGGGATATTGTATGTGGGTGGTGGGGGATATTGTATGTGGGCTGGTGGGGGATATTGTATGTGGGTGGAGGGGGATATTGTATGTGGGTGGAGGGGGATATTGTATGTGGGTGGAGGGGGATATTGTATGTGGGTGGTGGGGGCTATTGTATGTGGGCTGGTGGGGGATATTGTATGTGGGTGGAGGGGATATTGTATGTGGGGTGAGGGGGGGGATTTTGTTTGTGGGTGGAGGGGGATATTGTATTGTGGGCTGGTGTGGGGTATTGTATGTGGTTGGGGGGATATGTATGTGGGTGGCGGGGGTTATTGTATGTGGGTGGAGGGGGGATATTGTATGTTGGCCGGTGGGGGATATTGTATCGTGGGTGGAGGGATATTGTATGTGGGTGGAGGGGATATTGTATGTGGGTGGAGGGGGGATGTATGGATGGAAGTACTGAGCCCTGTGTTGTCTATGATATGTGAGTCAGACAGATATGTGCTCACTTGTATTGTACTAGCACATTACACTTCTGTTTTGCTTACTTTTGATGTAGGTAAAATGGGTGCGTTTATGTCCGAGAGGACGGTAGATAATTTTACCATGTACAGTAGGGTGGGCCCCCGAAGATCAACTCCCCTGTGGGCCCCAGACCCCCCAGTCCGACACTGGCTCCACACATACTGTAGCTGTTTAAATGGTTGACAAATCTTAATTTTTGGCTCTTGGATCACAAAACCTAATCTAAAATTTTAATTGGATCTTTCTAATTTTTTTGATAAAATAAAGACAATCCCCATGCTGTGATATTGTATCTCATTAGTAATGTCTCCTTTTTAGCCATTCCTTCATAAAAACATTTGTGCAAAGACACATTCACTGTTGAACCCTTATCAGTTTGCATGATTGCTGTGGTATGTCAGCTGTATATTACAGCTGATATCCCGCAGCATCGGCCCCGACCGTAGATCACTCTGGGGGGGGCCGATGAACCCTTTCGTTATTGCGATGTAGCAACGTGCGGCTGCTGGCCCCTAAGTGACAGCCTGGAAGGTATAAAATTCCTTTCCGGGCTGTCTGGGACGTCACCATGCCCAGCCATGCCCTGTGGGCATGACCTGGCATGGTGAAGGACAGTTGTTATAGAGACCAGTACACAGCAATAAGGTGTGTATTGATTTCTATTGAATGAGTGATCTGAATATACAGCTGACATACCACAGAGATCGTGCAAACTGACAAGAGTTCAACAGTGAATGTGCTTTTTGCACAACTGTTTTTATGAAAGAATGGCTAAAAAGAAGAGATTACTAATAAGACACAATATCACAGCATGTCTTCATTTTGTCAAAAAAAATTAGAAAGATCCAGTTAAAATTTTAGATTAGATTTTCTGGTCCAAGAGACAAAAATTAAGATTTAACAACCATTTAAACAGCTACAGTATGTGTGGAGCCTAAACCTAGCACTGTCATTTCCTTAGCAAATACCATCTCAGTGTTACAGTGGTGTGCAATCAGACACCCTCTTGGAGATAAAGTCTTAGGCTGCCCGTTGGTGTTCACCAAACCCACCACAAAGCAGAATAGATTTAGCTGCAAGAGACCCAGGTTACCTCACCAGAGAGATGTAAGAAAACAGACAAGAATGGGAAGGACAGACAGGACAAACCAAGGAAAACAGAGAAAACAAGACAAAACACTAAACAAACTAGTAAAGTCAGATAAGCCAACAGAGTTCATAGTACTAAATCATGAAGCAGAAGAATACCGAAAAACAGGCCAGAGTCCAAAATCAGAAAATACTTATCAAACCAAAGAAGCAACAAGAAAATCAGCCAGGAAACAGGTAGGGGTTTAAAACCCAAAACAAGAAACCCAAAAAGGGGGGTTTTTTAAAATTACCCCAGCCTCCCCCCAATGCTGGTACTGCTGCCATAGTAACCGTAGTGGCTGCTATGGGGTCTTTTGGCCGGGGGGGCCCACCGGCACATCCTGCCCTTTCCTAAGCATTCAAAAGGCGGGCCTGGGGATCAAAGGGCATTTGCCCTAAAAGCCCTATTTTCTGCAAGGCCCTTTTTAATTTGGGTTGGGGTGTTCTCAAGTTTTTGGAAAACTTTAAAACCCCTTTAAAAGCAACCAGAATGCCACGTTTGACCTGCCCGCTATGAAACCCCACAGGTCTAAGGAAATTGGGAGCCTCAAAAAAAACCGGGACCTTGCCCTTTTAATTTATTTTTTTCAGAAGGGGGCCCCTACCAACCTTACGGGGGGCCTACTTTCTACACTTTTTTCCCTGAAAATACACAGTGTTTTATTTTAAAATTTTTTCCCTCCTAAAGAGGGAGCAAAACTTATTTTTAGGGGATGTCTTTTTTTTCCAAAAACCCAAGAATTCACTTTTAAAATTGTTTGAACAAAGACATCAACAGAATTAATATACTATATGATTTCATCACAAACATCACAAAAAGCCCCCAAAACCCTCTAACTGCAAAAAAAAAATCCCATTTATGTCTTAATTTTTTGGGGGAAACGGGTTTTGAGGCTTACCGCAACGGGGTTTTTTACCCTCCCTCCTAGGGCCCTTTACCTACCTAAAAAGGGCCCCTTTGCCAACAACCTTGGCCCAAAAACCCAACTTAACGGGAACTTCCCCTCCCAAAATTCCCGCCACCCCCCACCCCCCCTTTGGGACCGAAATTCCTATAACCTACCTGAAGCCATTTTTATGTATGTACCTGAGACCATGCCTAGCTGGGACCTTACCTACTGTTCACCCTACCTACCTACCGGGGTCTTTGGGTTGTTTCAGTATTTTTTTTTTTTTTTTACTTTTCCAGTGTTACTAAAAGAAGTGTCAGACAGACGTCTTTCTTTTACTAGATCTGGGGATTGTTCTCAGCCAGCAGTGTTTTTTTTTTTTTTGCCACCCCAAGACTGACACCAAGCCCCAATGCTAGTAATACAGAGGCATCTAACACCTTTATTACTAACACTGGAATAAAATGTTAAAAAAAGACACAACATAAAAAACACTTTATTTTAGTGAACACTCCCCAATAAAATCCCTCATTGACCATTTTATTAAATAAATAGATTCAATGCTGGTCTGACATAGTCCAATGGATCCATCATACTCCAACGTGGAAATCTGTAGAAAAACAGAAACACTACAAAAAGTATGACTAAAGGCCATACTTTGCATCTCCTGAAGATCATGCATCATGTCTTCAGGTAATTTTCTGGAGTGCGATCATAATATGATTCTGAGGGGTACAGGCCATAGCCATGGCACAATCTCCAAGGCGATCGCGCTCTGTTCATCCCCACCAAATAAAAAGATTGTGCCTCTAAGCTATGGCCTGTAGCCACTCCCCCACCCATGGAAATTTTGTACAGATGTGGGGGACAGTGAGAGAGATGCTGAAAAAGTGATGATTCTAAGATATTTGGGTGAAAATTCCATAGGGACATGTGGAGGCCAAGAGAAGCTGTCATGAAGGTCTATGCCAGATGGAGAAGAAAAGAAATAGTGAACACCTAAGGGGCCATTCACACGGCTTATTTCGCCGCGGATAGGAGCCGTACTGCGCGTCGGATTTGCGCTGCAGTACGGCTCCAATCCGTCGCAGTAATTACGGTAATCCACAGTTCTCATAGAGAACAGTGGATTCCGTCGCTCCTCCCCGCTCGACGAATCCGCCGGGCGGGGAGAAAGTCACCTGCACATTATCTAGGCGCATACGTGCCGTGGATAATGCAAGTCTATGGGGCCGGCGGGCAGCGCACCCGCCCCTTATTTAAGCCGGAATTGCGAGCGCAATCCGGCTCACAATTACGGCTTGAATAAGCCGTGTGAACACGGCTTAATTGTTAGAGGAGGGGCTGGCAGGAGATTATGGGGCCCAGGCTTCTCTAGTTACGTCCCTGGACTCAGCCACTGATTTGACACAGGTGAAACTGAAACAAGCTCTGCTCCAACCTCAGGCTAAGGCTAGGCAACAGGTATAAAAGAGTCTAACAGGGGTTACAAACTCCTAAGCATTACATTTAGTAAAAATGTCAACATGCAGTGGGAAAGAATCCTTAACACTGAATCACAGACAAATAACATGTAGCCAGCTCACAAAATCTGTATAGCAGCATAAGATCTTGTACAGATCACTTCTTCTCACAAGTACAGAAAACAAAGCAAGAATGGTGTATACAGCAAGATACAAACATGGAAGGGAGAGGCATGGACTGCACAGCCTCACACTATACGTTTATCTAATGCTTCTCAGCAAAACTATATAAAAATGAACAGGAGGTTCTTAGTATACTTTTTGATCAAAACGTATTGGCCCACTTGCCACGTCGCGGCGACCTCTATTGAGTGGGTCCCTACGCTAAATGGGGGTAACACTGCATGGTGGCCACCACCGCAGCAAAAACCACACAGATGAGGGGCACAGCCCAGTGGCCCAACAGCACCACTGCTGCCCGACCTAGCCCCCCGGCTCTGGACCGCACCACCCCACCAGCACAGCAGCAATGGCCGCCACACAGCACCACCACCACAAAAGGAAAGGTAGACACTGCTCACCTTCCCAGGGCTCCATGCAAACAGACTGCAAGAAACAGGGAATTAGCCCTTATACAGACTACTGCTAATTAAAAACACCTGGGCCAAATGAGGAGGAGTGCTGGTCCATGAGTGCAAAGAATAGAACGTATAAATACAAACGTTGAAGGGAGAGGCATGGACAGCACATCCTCACACTATACGTTTATCTAATGTTTCTCAGCAAAACTATATAAAAATGAACAGGAGGTTCTTAGTATACTTTTTGATCAAAATGTATAGGCCCACTTGCCATGTCGCTGCGACCTCTATTAAGTGGGTCCCTACGCTAAATGGGGGTAACACTGCATGGCGGCCACCACCGCAGCAAAAACCACACAGATGAGGGGCACAGCCCAGTGGCCCAACAGCACCACTGCTGCCAGACCTATCCCCCGGCTCTGGACTGCACCACCCCACCAGCACAGCACAGTGTCTACCTTTCCTTTTGTGGTGGTGGCGCTGTGTGGCGGCCATTGCTGCTGTGATGCTGTGCTGGTGGGGTGGTGCGGCCCAGAGCCGGGGGGCTAGGTCTGGCAGCAGTGGTGCTGTTGGGCCACCGGGCTGTTCCCCTCATCTGTGTGGTTTCTGCTGCGGTGGTGGCCGCCATGCGGAGTTACACCCATTTAGTGTAGGGACCCACTTAATAGAGGCCGCCTCGACGTGGCAAGTGGGCCTATACTTTTTGATCAAAACGTATACTAAGAACCTCCTGTTAGTTTTTTACATAATTTTGCTGAGAAGCATTAGATAAACGTATACTATGAGGATGTGCGGTCATTGTCTCTCCCTTCCACGTTTGTATCCAGCAAGATGATTTCAATAAAAACTTAGAAAACTTTATTCCATATCACAATAAAAATGTACCGCTGACAACAGGCTTACACGTTTCAAACAAGAATGTTCTTCATCATATCACATGTGAAGGATTGCACCGCCGCCATGTATACGATTCTAACACTTCATACCCCAGACAGAAAGTGATAAAACCACCATCCTTGAAGAGGATGTTTATTCAGTGCAGAAGGGTGTTCAGATGACCACACCCCTTAGTTATCGAGCACCTTAATGCGGACTTAATGTTAGAGTAAAAAAAAAATTAATATTTAAAAGTATAAAAATTAACAAAAAATATAAAAAATTCAAATCACATCCTTTTTTCCATTTAGCAAATAATAAAAAAAAAATAATAAAAAGTTACACATAATTAGTATCGCTGCAAAAGTCCAATAAATAACACCATTTACGCTGAACGGCGTAGAAGAAAAAAAATTCCAAAAGCCAAAACTGTGGTTTTTGGTCATTTCACGTCCCCTAAAAATTGAAATAAAAAGTGATTATTTATTTATTTATTAATTTTTTTACGGTACTAAAAAATAACGCAAACCCATCTTCCATATTTTACATTGACGGAATTGTATTAGACTGTAAAATACAAGTATATTCTATGATGAATGACGCCATTAAACACTACATCTTGTCCCGCAAAATAAAAGCCTTCATATGTCTATGTAGGTGGAAAAATAAAAAAGTTATAGCTCTTGGAAGGCAGAGAGAAAAAAAACGTAGCCATGTTATTATGACTGGTTGTCAGGAAGGAGTTAAGAAAGACAACTTTATGTCAGTTTAGACAATTGTATGATGTGTACCAAACATTTGACTACTGAAGTCTGTGGGTAAGATTGGTATACATTATCTCACAAAAGTGAGTACACCCCTCACATTTTTGTTAATATTGTATTATATCTTTTCATAGGACACCACTGAAGATATGACACTTTGATACAATGTAAAGTAGTCAGTGTACAGCTTGTATAACAGTATAAATAGCTCAACACACAGCCATCAATGTATAAACTGCTAAACAATGTCTAAACAAAAGTAAGTACACCAAAGGGAAAATGGACACATTGTGCCCAATTTATTATTTTCCCTCCACAGTGTCATGTGACTTGTTAGTGTTACAATGTCCCAGATGAGAATGGGGAACAGGTGTGATAAATTTGATGTTATCGCTCTCACACTCTCTCATACTGGTTACTGGAAGTTCAACATGGCAACTCATGGCAAAGTACTTTCTGACGATGTGAAAAAGAATTGTTGCTCTACATAGAGATAGTCTAAGCTATAAGAAGATTGTCAACACCAAAAAAAAGTGAGCTTCAACATGGGGGCCAAGACTATAACAGTGGTTTAACAAGACAGGATCCATTCAGAGCAGGCCTGGCTATGGTCAACCAAAAAAGTTGAGTGTACATGCTCATCATCATATCCAGAAATGATCTTTTCAAAATAGATTTATGAGTGTTGCCAGCATTGCTGCAGAGGTTAAAGGGGTGTGGGGTTAGCCTGTCAGTGCACAGACCATACACGGCACACTACATCAAATTGGTCTGCATGGCTGTCATCACAGAAGGAGGCCTCTTCTACAGATGGTGCACAAGAAAGCCTTAAAACAGTTTGCTAAAGACAAGCAAACTAAGGATATGGATTACTGGAACCATTTTCTGTGTCCAGATGAGATCAGAAAAGCTTACTTGGTTCAGATGGTGTCATGTATGTGTGACGACAAACTAGGTAAGGAGCACAAAGACAAGTGTGTCTTGTCTACAGTCAAGAATGGTGTTGGGAGTGTCATAGTTTGGGGCTACATGAGTGCTGCCGGCTGTGGGGAGCTATCGTTCATTGAGGGAATAATGAATGCCCACATGTACTGTGACATACTGAAGCAGAGCATATTCCCTGCCCTTTGGAAACTGGGCCACAGGGCGTATTACAACATTATAATGACCCCAAACACACATCCAAGATGACCACTGCCTTACTGAAGAAAATGAGGGTAAAGGTGCTAGACTGGCCAAGCATGTCTCCAGACTTACTGTAAACCATATTGATCATCTGTGGGGCATCCTGAAAAGGAAGGTGGAGGAGCACAGGGTCTCTCTCATCCACCAACTCCATGATGCCGTCATGGAAGAGTGGAAGAGGATTCCAGTGGCAACCTGAGAAGCTATAGTGAACTCCATGCCCAAGAGAGTTAAGACAGCCCTGGAAATAATGGTGGCTACATAAAATATTTACATTTTGGGCACACCAAATTGACATTGTTATACAAGATGTTCACTGACTAGTTTACATTGTATCAAAGTGTCATATTTGCAGTGTTGTCCCATGAAATGACATAATACAATATTTACAAAAATGTGAGGGGTGTACTGACTTTTGTTAGATATTTTATGTGTTGAAATATTTTCTCACTTTATACACTGAATATAGTGTGAACCTAGCTAAATGCATTTTTGGAACAGTTTGTTTAACAGAAATAAATGAATGTGTTCACACCAAAATTTTTTGTATGTTTAGTATGTTTCCCTGGACAACAGGGAAACATAGTCAGTATTCTCACACAGGTCGCACATAGATTTTGGGTTACATCATGATTAAGGGGGCGGTCCCCCGAAACGCATTGATGTATACAGCTATCACAATGCTATTTGCACAAAATGGTCCTCAATTTTTAATATGATCCAATAAAGCTACAACTTTAATCATTCTTGTGGACTGAACTACAGACGCTGGATATTACCATTTGAAAATGTATCCTTCACTTTGGGAGCAGTGCTTCGGGGCTCCCTTATCCCTGCGACTGGTTCAACACATCTGAGTCTGGGTGAGCTGAAACATTTTTTGCTCTATTTTTTGCTTGTAGATTTTGGGTTAATCACCCTTACCAAAGACCATCAGTAGGCATGTCTTTTGACCTGCCCCAACCCCGATCAGAGCCAGTTAACAGTTTGGTTGGCCCTGCACAAAGGTTTTCATTATCCCCCCCCTCTCCGACCCCCATACATCCAGACACAACAAATTGTTTATTATATAAACCTAATGAAATAAATGTTATAAAAACATATCCATTTAGGTACAATTTTTTTAGACATATTAATAGGAAAATGTTGACTTAAGGCGTTAACATTATCTTTTCCTTTCATATGTTTCAGACCGCATGACAACTTGTTTTCCAGTGTTCTCCCCACCTATTACTCATCTCCATAAAAACTTCCTATCCTACTGCTGCCCTCAGTGCTATCCCTGTTGCTGCCTCCTAACTGTAGTGCTGTACTTCAGATTAAAATAATAGTGCCAGTTTGTAAAGCCAGTAAAAGACAAACGTCCATCTAGTTCTGCCTATTGTCCTATAGTGTTGATCTAGAGAAAGGCAAAAACTCCTATGAGATGGAAGTCAATTGTCCTCATTTTAAGCAAGACAGAGCTTACAGAGCTTAGTATCATCTGCAAAGATTGATATTATACTGTGCAATCCATGTTTAAGGTCATTAATGAATTTATTAAAGAGAATAGGGCCCAATAATGACCCGTGTAGTACCCCACTAATAACAGGACTCCAGTCCAAGTATCTACCATTAATCACCACCCTTTGTTTTCTCTCAATAAGCCAGTTACCCACTTGCAAGCATTTTTCCCCCAGTCCAAGCATTCTCATTTTACTTGCCAACCTTTTATGTGGCACAGTATAAAATGTTTTAGAAAAATCTACATATATGACATGTAGTGTTGAGCGATTATTATCGACAAAGTTGAAATCGGCATGTTTTTTATGTTCAGATTTTTTCGATCACGCGGTAATTTAGGTTAAAATCTGCACATAATTTATTAATATCGTGCCATTTTCAGCGCTTTCTGCCATTTTGGCGGCCAGCAAATCAGCTTAGAGAATAGAGCCGAGGGAGCTGTGTGTGCGACGTCATGACTGGGATGTGTATGGTTGCGATTGGCTGGAAAAATCACATGACCTGGTTTTACATAGAACAGCCCTTCCTGTTCTTCCTCAGTGTGTGTCAGCGTCTATA
Organism: Phyllomedusa bahiana; assembly: GCA_025379985.1. Classification (NCBI taxonomy): domain Eukaryota; kingdom Metazoa; phylum Chordata; class Amphibia; order Anura; family Hylidae; genus Phyllomedusa; species Phyllomedusa bahiana. The sequence continues at coordinate 52,756 of JAODAL010018618.1, read as the reverse complement.
GGAGTAGGACGTGTGCTCGGTCTCTGTCCAAACAGCTCAGCGAAATTGTTCTATTTGTTCAAACAGACAACTATGCTTTTAGCTGTGAACATTAGAACTTAGATAGATTAGAGATTTGCAGATTTTAGGTACTGAGGCTGAGAATTTTAAAGGAGCATCTAGCCCTGTAAAGTCACTGGGAAGATCGGGGGGGGGGGGGGGGGGGGTGGTGCAGGGCTCTTTCCCCAAGGTCCTCTGGTGGCATCACAGGCCCAGAGAAACCAGGCCGTGTTGAAATTAATCTGTCTTGGAGACCGTCCACACACTGGTCAGGAGCTGTGGACGGCTCTCCGCAACGAGACCGAGCGCTGGCTAGGTGCCAAGAACCTTCTGCCAGGCAAGGTGGTGTGCGATAACGGGTGAAATCTGCTGGCCGCCCTTAAGATCGGTAGCTGGAGCACATCCCTTGCCTGGCACATGTCATGAACCTGGTCGTCCAGAAATATCTAAAGAGCTACCCGGGTCTGGACTGCCTGCTGAAGAAGGCTCGAGGGCTGAGTTCGCACTTCCGCCGTTCGCACCCTGCTTCGTCCGCCTGGCTGTGTTGCAGCGTCAGCTCGGGCCTCCCGTCAACTGTCTCATTGTTGACGTGGCAACACGCTGGAAGTCCACCCTCCACAGGCTCCAGCGATTGTGGCAGCAGCGCAATGCCATTACGCAGTACGAAGTGACACATGGCCTTACAAGCAGCGGTGCGGACCTCGGGGTGTTTAGCCACCGAGAGTGGAGGCAGGTGAAAGAGCTCTGAAACATCCTTCCCCGTTTTGAAAAACCCAAAACCAAAATTGATCGTGGGACAATCCCCTTTTGTCGGGCATGAGCATTGTGGTGATCTTATTTTTTGGGAAACGATGTTGGCCCTCTAAAACCTTCAGGCCCTTCACGGCGGAGGAGGAGAAGGGCCCAAAGATGGGGGCCCGGAGGTTTCTCTCCGTCGAACCCACAAGGGCCCCGCAGTTTCCCCTTTTTTATAGTCTTTCATTGGGCATTGGTTCGGGGCCCTGGGTTTAGTGCAAGGCGGGCCTCAGTTTCGGGTGCAAATTTCTGGGAAAGTCGGGCCCTGTGTTAAAAGGTGCTGGAGGAAGCGGAGGGAAGGAGGAGGTATTCCTAGAAAACCGACTTTCCCGACGTCCCTGCCTTGGAAAGGGTTTGGGGCATGAATTTGAGGCGCAGGGGGAAGGGGGAAGATCAGTTTGTATTTGCCCCGCCCCAGACCCGGGGGGAAACAAGGTCCATCTCTCACATGGGGTTTTTGGGATGCTCCATTTCCCCCAACATGATTTTGTTTTAAGGGCCATCAAAAAAAACAACAGTTAGGGGTTGGCCGCCCTTTGGACCCCCAGTACAAAACAAAACTCAGCATTTCCTTCCACCCCCCCAAATAGAGAGAAAATTTGCGGAAATGAAAAACCTTGGGTTTTGGTTTCAAGGGGACATCGGGTTGTGTCTGCTTCACGTTTTCAAATGTCCCCTTTGGGAAAACAACCGTAAAGCGCGTGGGAAGAGTTAGAGTCCCAAGTAGCCTTTTAGCGGAAGCAGGGGAAAGGGTGGCAAAAAGTAAGGGGGGACCTCTGGAAATTTTTTTATTTACCCCCCCTCCCAAAGAATGCTTGAAAGGGCACACATAAAAACACAGAAAGACCAATTTAAGATCTTGGTGCTTAAACTATCTGCGTACAACACGATGTTTTTGTATGGTTCCACCCAATAGCCCTTAGGGGTATCCAAAAGGGATGAAGGGCCCCGAGCTCGCTTCCCAACGCCTTAGAGGTTTGTCCTGCCCAGCAGCAGGTAATATCTGAGGGGCTTCAGCACGTGGAGGAGTCATTACAGACAAAGCACCCGGGGTTTTCCACAGAAAAGGGGGAATCGTTTGATTTTCCCATAAAGAAAAAATCGGGCCCTGGTTCTTGTGATGTTGGGCCCAATTCGAGGTCCCCGATTATTTGCCAGTCTCCCTTCAAAAATTTCCCTTTCAAACAAAAAATTGGTTCCTTTTGAAAATTTTTTTTTTTTAAATTTTTATTTTTTTTCTGAAATTTTTTTATTCTCAGCCCCCAAACGTTTATTTTGGGGTTTTGCTGTGGGGGGACTGTAAAAACAAAAGGGTTTCATGAAAAACCGTATTCCATTTTATTTTCATCTTTTGGGTTTTTTTGCTTTTGTAAATTTGGTTTTGGGGTCATGTTGCTGTGGTTTTCACCCAAATTTTCATGGCCCTTTGGGAAACAAAAATTTGTGGTTCTAAGTGGCATTTTCCCCCTTCAAAATTTTTTAAAACAGTGGCTAAAAAAGAAATTTTTTATAATTTTTTGGGGTGATGTTGCTTTAAAATTTGCAGCAATATTTAAGGCCCTATTATAAAAAATGTTGTTTTTAAAACAGAATTTTTTCCTTCAAATTGTCAAAAAAAGGGCCCCTTAAAGGGTCATTTTTTTTAATTTTGGGGGGCATTTTGTTGAAATGCACCCTTGGCTACAGGCCCTATTGTAAAAATGTGGTTTCAAACCCAGAAAATTTGTTCTTCCTTGTAAGGTGGTTCAAGGGTGATGGTGCTGTCGAAAAAGGGTTTTTGGTTTGGGGACACGGGTTAATGGACCCATATTGAAAAAGGGCCCTTTTTTTTTTAAGATCTTTAACTTAGTTGAAATCCCTGTTTTGGGGACCCCATTTTTTTAAAATAAAAAAAAAGAGAAACAAAGAGGGTGGTGGGATCCATTATTTTTAAAAGGGTTGTTTTCTTTATTAAACTATTTTAAAAAACTTGCATGTACAAAATGCGTAAAAAATATTCTTTGAATTGTAAAAGGGAGGTACGGGAAAGGGATTTGACCAGATGTAGGTTATTCAGAGAAAGGGGAAGAAAGGAGCAGGACGAGAACAAAAAACAGGCCCTTTTCCCTCCAACCTCTTTGGAGTAAACGGAAAAAGAAAATGAAAAAAAGGGCACCTGGGGGAAAAGCAACGTCAACCCCAGCATTTCCAAGGAAAAGCTAAATTTGGCCCGCATTTTACGGGGGGAAGAGTCCCGGTTTGGTGTATGGGGAAAGGGCGGGAGGTTTACCTCACATTTCCCGTTTCCGCACTTGCTTCAGCACGTTTGTTTTCGTTGTGCGTCTAAGGGCATTTTTACCGGGGTTAATGATTCGGACGCCACCCGGGGTCTCACCGCCCCCCTATACTCCGGCCTTGGCAGTGAACCTGGGTTAATAGATGACCTGTATTTACTATTTTGCCGTAGGTAAATTTAAAACTCTTCAGTTCTTATTGTAAAACAAAAAACGTAACTTTTTTTTATATTAAATTTTAAACCTTTTTCACACTTTTAAAACCTGATCTCTACTCTCTTTTAAAAACCCTTTTTGCTTCTGAAAGAGGGAAAAAATCCTTTTTTTTTCAGTCTGGTGAGACACCTTTTTTTCACAAGACCCTTTTCTTAGCAAATTACAAACTCCGCAGGGTTCCCAACCTACCCCCTGGGATTCGCCCCCTTTCAATGGCCCCTAACAAAAAAGGCCCTTTGGACCCCCCTGAAGCAGTGACACTTGAGGGGGAGAAATCACAATTTTAAAGTCATATTGCCCTCGCGCATTTTCGCCGCAAACCTGGCTTCATCGGGGTTTAGAGGCCCGTCACTGGGGTTGAGCTAATTCCTTTTTATAGTGTTAGGAAAAACAACCCCTTTTCAGGGCTCCAATTAGCATCAGGAGCCCCAATAAAGCCCACTGTCCTTGCTCTCCGCAGCCCCCTCAAACATTTTTTTGCTAAAATGCCACCATGCTTCATGAGCCAACAAAATTCAGAAAAAATTCCCTTCATAACGGGTTTGCGCCCCATCTTCCATACTGCCGCGCCCTTTTACTGCACCAACAGACCCTGAGCCTGACTTGATGGGTTCTGTTCATTTCCCCTTATTATTGAAAATGCGGGCTCATAGAATAAAAATGAGGAATAGGGTCAATTTACAGCACACTCCCCTTTTACCCTCCCATCAGCCCCTTCTTTTTAAAAATGTTTAATTGCATATTCTGGGAATATAAATTCCTTGTAAAATAGACTTTTGCCCCATATTATTTCCCAAAAAAAAGGCATTCTCTATATATCTAATATGCATTTTCATTTTAATAGAGCTGCAGGCCCAATTAAATACATTTCCATTTACGATAGTATTGTCTCAAGGGTTTTTCATAAAACTTGTTTTTTACATGAATATTATTTTTTTTTAATAATGCTGTGACTCTATGGCTAGCCCTCCCTCCCAAAATTTGACCTCACTTCCCATTGAAGATTCTCTCTTACGGCTCAAGCTGCCACCCAATTAAAACTCAAAAATGGGGCATAAAAAATTTTTTTTCAGTATTTTCAACCGCCATTGCCCCGTTCACCCCTTCGGCGGTTGAAGATACTGATTTTTTGATGCTCCCTTTTTTTGCAGCTCCATTTGGTGGGAATTGGGGGCTAGCTGTGACCCGTAAGAGAGAATCTTCAATGGGGAAAAGTTGTAGGTCAAATTGTGGGGGGAGGGCTAGCCAAGATCTACAGCATTATTAAAATAAATATGAATATTACATGAGAGCGCTTTCCCCCTGAGGCCTCGCGTGCGGCTGGGCGTGGGGAGGCTGGAGGGGCCCAAGAGGGCCTAAAAAAAGCACTTTGGAGAAAAAATTCGGCAAATCCGCTTTCGCTCCAAGGGGAAAACCCGGAAAAAGGGGAAGTGTAACTCTTTCTTTTTCAGAAATCCACCCCCGGAAAACCCCCTCTGAACAAGCTGAGAGATGAACCGGAACAATGGGGGGTTTTAAGGGGGAAGTGATGGGGGTCTTTTCCCCGGACTTCTATGGCCTCTACCCCCAAAAACCCGCAGATGACAAATTTTAGCGGTAATTTCCTGTGGTATGCTAACACTCGATCCCGCAGGTGCTGCGGACGAATCCCCCTTCAGTTAGGGGCTTTTCTCCCGCCAAATCCTTTAGAACCGCAGGAGCGGGCAGGAGGGTTCCCGCCAAACTTTACGTGCGTGGGTGCCCTGATCTGTCCCCTGTGGAGGTCTTTAGCGAGTGGCGGCGGGGGAGAATGCCCCTACGCTGGGGAGGGTGATAACCATTTTGTTTAAGCGCAAGGGAGAGGGTGCGATTCAAGAATGGCCCCCTATTTCCCTGAAACGTCGACTACAAGATTCTGGCAAAGGTAATGGAGAATAGGAAAAATTGTCATCGGAGGGTCATAAACCGGCCCAGACCTGGGCGTTCCCGGTGAGGATCGCGATAGTAGCTTGTGGGGACACGGTTCCATTAAACCCAGGCCCCCGCACACCGGGCCTGTCAGTCGGATAGGAAGGCCTTCGACCCCGTCTCCCACGTCTTCATGGGGGAAGGGTTTGCAAAAAGCTTGGTTTGGGAGATTTTCTCTGTCATTAACTGATGTATTGTGACATTTTCAGCTCGGTGCTAGTGAACGGCTGGAAGTGCCCCTTCCCCATCTTTTCCGGGGGGGCAACAAGCTGTTTTTTACCTCCCTTTTTGTGTGTTGCATAGAATCTTGCTGAGGCTATCCGCCAGAATGGGGGATCAGAGGGTTTCCCCACCGGGCCCGGACGCTACGAAGTCAAGTGCCCCTCTCTTTGGGGGTGAGGTCTTCTGCGCCCCACCCGCGATCGGGGGACGGACTATCCAGACCTGGAGGGTTGGGGAAGCTTCAGGTGAAAGGTCAATGCGGAAGTCGGAGGGGCCCTGATCTTGGAAATTTGGCAGCCGTCTTCCCCGCCCCCTTTTCCCCCCCTTTTGGAACCGGATTTCATTTAAGATCCCGGAAGTCTGGGTTCCGGTAAGGAAGGGCGGCCCCAAAGTCTTGGCAGAAACGCTTGTTAAAAGGGCAATTTAACGGTTCGGTCTTTGGGTCTGGGGGGTCACCCTGGAAGGTTAAAGCTTGGTCCTGCGTAAGAGATCCCCCGGTTTTTTTCACCGCGCAGCCTGGCCCCCCCCCCACCGTGTTTTCGGGCCATTACCAGGGCCCTGTTTACTTATTTGGGGCTCGAAGATGGTTTAAATCAAGCGGAGCCTTTCTCAAGGTCCCTAAGGTGGGAAGGTCCCGGGTATCCCCACTTGCTGAGGTTTCTTTTGTTTGCGTTGCATCCCCCGCACCCTCGTCCGAAGGGGCTCTGGGGCATATCCCCTTTTCCCCCTTTTTCCTCCGCCCTTTTGGGGGCCTGGGGGGATCATGGGAAGTCCCTTTCCCCTTTTAACTGGGAGAGCCTTGGTTTTATTTGGAGTCACCCAGTTTTGTGAGGGGCAAATTGGAGGGGTTAAATCGATTTGTGGAAATCCAAGGTTTTCCACAATCATCGAGCAAAAACCGTGGGACGATCCCCCATTTGCCGGCGCACCGCTCCCAAAAGTTTTTAAAAATTTGGGTTTTTATTGCAGGATCACACGAAAAAAGGACATGGGTGGGGGTTAGGGGGGTCTGCCCCTCCCGGGCCTTATGCATGCCCGAACCTGGTAAAAACGCGGTTTTTTCCCGCGGTGCCCTTTTTTGGGGAGACCGTATCCCCTTTTCTGGGAAAGCCCCCCTTTTCTCACGTTTGTTGGATTGCTACAGCAGAAATCAAGGACTCCGTACCCGGAACATTTTTAAAAAAACACGTCCGTGCTTTATGGGCTGTTTTGGGGTAACACAGTTGCGGCCATCCAGGAGGCCTGGCGCCTTTGAAAAGCTTTAAGGACGCTCTATGGTCTCCAGGGAAACCCTTACCTGCACAAGAGAAAATGTCGGTGGGAAAATTGTCGGGGCTAATTCACGCCAGCTCAGGATATAATTCCCGGTGATCTGCAGGGACGACGTCTTTTATGCTTTTTTGCTGTATTGCTTTTTTGCTTTCCCATAACCCCCTTCCCTCTCTTCTAATGGATATATTTTAAAAAGCTTCGGGCCTTTTTGTTTCCCCCTCCATCCCTATCCGTCTCCATTTTCCCCCCTAACCTTTTCCCACAGGTCTAAACTAGTTACAGTACTTAGAGTTTACGTAGAAATATGTTATAGATAATTGTGTTTATTTCTGCTGGTACTAAAATTTTTTAGATTTGCATGGGATTTTTAAAAACCTAGTGGTAGGAATTTGTATTGTATGGTTATTGTATTGAAATTTAATTGTTTGTATTTTTCTTTATTGTGTGAATGTAATTTACATTTGGTTTGCAAATAACTTTATTCAAACAAAAAAAAATGTTTGGTTTGCTGCAGGAGAGCGGAGGGGGAGTTGGCTTTAGTGGACTTCTGTGGCTAATTGGTGGACCTGAAAGGGGTTTTACCTAACACGATATAAAGGGAAATGAGCTCAGACCAATGTGATGGACCCCTAAGCCCCCGGAAAGCCAGGTTAGTGGGAAAACAGTGGCGAGGAGAAAAGAGTTTTAAATTGTGGGTTTCTCTGAGGGGGGTCAAAGGGGGCCTTTTTTTGTTCAGTGTCCATGAGATTGGGGCGAATGCCCAGGTGGTAGGCTTGGGTCCCTTATGGAGTTGTAATTTGCTATAGATATAAAGGGTCTCCTGTTAATAGGTGGTTTCTCCCCCCGCTTGATAATAGAAAAGGGGTTTTCCCTCTTTCAGAAGCAAAAAAGGGTTAAATGATCAGGTGAGAGATCAGGTTTTTAAATAGTGTGTATAGAGGTTAAGAGTTATATATAATAAAAGTTACGTTTTAGTGTTTTACAGATAGAGAACTGATAGAGTCTAAGTTTGCCTATGGCAAAATAGTAAATATAGTGATCAAAAGTCACTCTCTGTTCTCTTGCGAGATTCCCAATTTTTTGGAGATTATGTTAATAGATGACAGACGCTAGCCTGGGCTCTCACCGCACCCACTGTAAGTCTGGCCCTGGCAGCTGGACCTCCGTGTTAACAGATGGCTGACAGCAGCACTGGCTCTCACCGTTAGGGGCAATCAGGAGAGCTTCAAATTTCTCTAAAAAATCAGATTTTGAAAAAGGTGATTTCTGTGAGGTTAAGTAGTGTCAAAAAGGGCTCCAGGGCTGGACACAAATTGCACAATTTGAGGCTTAAAATTTTCTGGGGCTGGAGTCACTATGGGGTCGCATCATTTGATCTCCAGGGGAGTCTGTCCCTAATCACTGAAGAAGGATTTGGAGGAAAAATGAAACCATTGATTGGCTGAATCACTCTCAGAAGCCAGGAGGGCAAATGTGTTCTCAACTAAGAAGTGTTTTGGGGATGATTAGGACATTTTTATTACTTATGGGGTGTGCGGACAAATTAACCAATTTACACGTGTAAAAAATACCTTTAAAAACTGCAGGGAGGGGTGTATGTTGTATGTTATCACACTTGAAAAAAAAGCAAATTGATAATAATGTAAAACTATAAAAACTTCCCTAAATAAATTCTGTAAACAAATGTCAGTTACCAAAAAATATACTAAATGACAGTCACTGTACAAAATAGCATAGTGCCACTTTGTGATCTGTGGGTCAAACAGGTTTAGGGGTCATGCTGTGGTACCGGACAGGTATAGTCAATGTCAGAGAAACTAAACGGGTGGTTGAAAGACTCCCTTTTTCCGGCACTTTTTAATCTGGGGTCATGCAGGTTTGGGCTCATGCTGTGGCCCAGGACAGGTATAGTCAATGTCCAGTGAAACTAAATGGTGGTTCAAAGACTCCATGTTCCGGCACTTTTTAATCTGTGGGTCAAGCGGGTTTGAGTGTCATGCTGCGGTCAGGACAGGTATAGTCAATGTCCAGTTAACTAAATGGTGGTTGAAAGACTCCTTTTTCTGGCACTTTTTAAATCTGGGGGGTTATGCAGGTTTGGGGCTCATGCTGTGGCCCAGGACAGGTATAGTCAATGTCCAGTGAAACTAAAATGGTGGTTCAAAGACTCCTTTTTCCGGCACTTTTTAATCTGTGGGTCAAGCGGGTTTGAGTTTCATGCTGCAGTACAGGACAGGTATAGTCAATGTCCAGTTCAACTAAAATGGTGGTTGAAAGACTCCTTTTTCTGGAACTTTTTAAATCTTGGGGTCAGACAGGTTTGGGGCTCATGCTGTGGCCCAGGACAGTTACAGTCAATGTCCGTGAAACTAAAATGTTTGGTTGAAAGACTCCTTTTTCCCGGGAAAATTTTTTAAATCTGGGGGTCATGCAGGTTTGGGGCTCATGCTGTGGCCCAGGACAGGTATAGTCAATTGTCCAGTGAAACTAAAATGGTGGTTAAAAGGGATCCTATTTCCGGCACTTTTTAATCTGTGGGTCAGACAGGTTTAATGGCCATTCTGCGGTACAGGACAGATATAGTCAATGTCCAGTTCAACTAAAATGGTGGTTCAAAGACTCCTTTTCCCAGCACTTTTTAATCTGTGGGTCATGCAGATTTAATGGTCATACTGCGGTCCAGGAAAGATATAGTAAATGTCCATTTCAACTAAAATGGTGGGTGAATGACTCCTTTTTCCGGCACTTTTTAATCTGGGAGTCATGCAGGTTTGGGGCTCATGCTGGGGCCCCGGACAGGTATAGTCAATGTCCAGTGAAACTAAAATGGTGGTTTGAAAGACTCCTTTTTCCGGCACTTTTTAATCTGGGGTCATGCAGGTTTGGGGCTCATGCTGTGGCCCCAGGACAGGTATAGTCAATGTCCAGTGAAACTAAAATGGTGGTTCAAAGACTCCTTTTCCCAGCACTTTTGAATCTGTGGGTTCAGACGGGTTTAATGGTCATTCTGCGGTACAGGAAGTTTATAGTCAGTGTCCAGTTCAACTAAAATGGTGGTTGAAAGACTCCTTTTTCTGGAAACTTTTTAAATCTGGGGGTCATGCAGGTTTGGGGCTCATGCTGCGTTCCAGGACAGTGATATTCAATGTCCAGTTCAAGTAAAATGATGGTTCAAATCATTCTGCCTTCTGGCACTTTTTAATTTGTGGGTGATGCAGGTTTAAGGGTCTGGCTGTGGTACAAGACGGGAATAGTGAATGGGGGTTGTGACTTTTTTTCTGTGGCTTTTATAACCTAAGTGTGTTGCCTAAGATGTAGCACGTATCCATTGACTGTTGTGGATGTTTTTTTTAAATTCCAGCTTCTCCGCCCTGTTTGGGGTGTAATAATTGAAGGTGTTGTTCCTCCCTGACTTTAATGGTCATCGGCGATAATCTATTATCGACTATCGGAAATCGTCTTGATAATTGCCGATATCGACTATCGATGACTATAGTCAACGTAATCGCTCATCACGAATGACATCCAATGCCTCTCACCGATCCAGTTTAGAATTACCCTCCTCATAGAAGCTAATAAGATAAATTTGACATTACCCATCTTTTATAAACCCATTCTGAAACTGCATTATACATTTATTTTCAGTGAGATACTGCAGTATAGCATCTCTTAGAAAACCTTTAAACATTTTACCTACAACAGAGGTTAAACTTTCCTAGGTCACTTTTTGGCTTCTTTTTTGAATATTTTCACCACAATTGCTATGCGCCAATCCTTTGGGATGTGTCTTGTTACTATAATGTCCATAAATGTTAAGAATAGGGGACTGTATATCAAATAACTTAATTCCCTTAAGGCCGTGTTCACACGGCTTATTCCCGACGGATTTGTGAGCGCAATCCGGCTCACAAATCCGCCGTGAATAAGTGGCGGGACAGGGGCGGGGCCGGAGCGCGGCGGGGCCCCATAGACTTGCATTATCCCCGGCGCGTATTGCGCCTGGATAATGTGATGTCACTTTCTCCCCGCCCGGCGGATTGCAAACCGGGGGTGGGAGCGACGGAATCCACTGTTCTCTATGAGAGCAGTGGTTTTCTTTTAAAGGGAACTAAAGACGGATTCCCCCGCCGTATCTAGCCCCAAAATCCGGCGGGGGGGGTAGTACAGCGCCAATCCGCGGCAAAAAAAAAGCCTTTGTGAACGGGGGCCTTAGGGTTTTTTTCCTTCAAGCCAGGTGATTTGTTCTATTTTAATCCTCTTAAGGCAGAGCTGCACTTTTAGAAAAATAAACTTTTTAAGGGTTGGAGTTTTCCCTTCCCCATAAATTTGGAATTTTCATTTTTCAATGCAGTTTTGGGGCCTCTCTAGCCAAATTAAAATTATCCTCCCTGAAATTCATTGTGGTTCCTCAACAAAATACTCTTTTAAAAAGGATTTTTGGGAAAATTTTTTTATATTTTGACCATTTTTTCCCTAGGTGTCCCCCCACCCTGAACCTTTTTTCTCTGCCCCGGTTTTTTAGCCCCAATATTAAGTCCAGAAGGGCCCTTTCCCTCCATTTCAGCCCCTCCCACCATTTGGGGAAAGGATAATATTTTTAGCTATTGAAAAAAAAAACTTTTTTCCTTTATGAGGGGCCACAGGTTTCATTTTCCCCCAATTTTCAATTCTGGGTAGTGAAGCGTTTCATAATAGCAACTTCTTTTATGATTAGCCGCCCTTTACTATTTTTTGGGGAAATTTCATCTTTGTATATTTGGGGGGGCCTTACCCAAACCCCTAGTAGAATTTTTTTAATTTGGTTTTTTAAACCCAATGTATATTTACCCTTTGTGATCCCATGTTTATTTCCGGGTATTATATCTTACCGTAGGTTGGCTTCAGACGGGAATTTTTTATATAAACATAAAACCCCCCTCGATTTTTATTACCTTTCTAAAAAAGGACTCCCAACCCTGTAATTTAAAAACCCCCCGTAATAGCTCTTATCAGTCATAAACTCGTTATCCCCACTATGTCTATTTTTTAGCAACAAATAATTCTATTTCATTTATTTTGTTGATGAAAAACCCCCTGGCTTTTGATGGGCAATTTGAGGTTTTTTTGTTTTCTTTTAAATTTAAACCTTTTCCTTATTGGACTATTATCCACTCCTGATTTTAAACAAATTTCCCAGCTCTCTATTTTAAACTATCTTGAACGTTATGGGGGGAAAATGTATTTTTTTTTGGTTTGTTAAGCACCAATTTTTATGCGTTTTTCATATTTAACAGAATGCCCTGATTTATGACCCCGTTTTACGGGCGGGTCATAAATCAGGCACATTCTAGCCTTTAAGGGAAATTTTTCGGGCTCAGGAAAACCCCATTTTGAAAGTGGGTTACCTTTTTACCCCCGGAATGCCCCGGGAAAATTGCCGTAACAAAAATTATAGATTATACCCTTTTTTACGGTTAACTGGCCCCTCCCGTACCCCCCCCCTAAAATAAAGGTGTTTAAACAAAGGGCTGGGTCCTGTAATGAAACCCATTAGGGGGTTTACGGCAGGTTTTAAAAACTATTGTGAATGGGGAATCCCGCTAGATGTGGGGTTTTTGAAAAGATGCCAGAATTTTGGGCACAGCCGGGTTTTCAAAACATGTCCCCCTTTATATGTGTAGTTATCCCCCCTCCTTTCCCTAGTTTAAAAACTCCAGCTTTCTAGTCATTTTGTCCCCCAATACAGCTGCACCCTTCCCATTTAGGTGCAGCCCGTCCCTACCAAGAATCTGAAGCCAAGACAGCATTGTGCCTAATTCTTCAAAAACCCAAATCCCTCTTTACTACACCAATTTTTCAGCCACTTTTTTTTATTCTTAATCTCCCTACCCCCTCTAGTGGGGCCCCCATGGTACAGGTAGTATTTTAAAAATACTACTTTAAAGGGGTCTTTTTTCTTAAACCCTTTTTGACCCCAAAACCCTGAAATCTTTTTTTAAGGACACCCCCACCTCCCTTTAAACTTTCCCATTGGTCCCAATGTGCCCCTGAAAGCGGGGATTCTAAACCACCCCAAACCCAGTAATCTGTCCCCGGGGGGGCCCATGATAAACAACATACTGTTCGACAATCCTGGTCTTTGTGACCAATTGCCCTGTCTGTTCCCCAAAAACTAAGGCTAAATAGATAATGCCTCAAACTGTGCTCCATATGGTCTTAGTGCCTAAGAAGTGCCCTATTTTACTGGTGTTTTGACGGGTTTTCATACATAATTTTAAATACATGGTGTTTTTGAAGGTTTTCCCAAATACGAAAAGGGAGGGGGTTTCTGTAATTTTTTTCGTAGGAAAACTTAAAACTTTAAAGGGACAAAAAATTTAAAAAAGACAATCTGGGAAAATCACATTAATGATTTTTAAATAACTAATTTATATTTTTTTGCATGAAATAAGTATTTTACAAATAGAAAATCAGAACTTAATCTTTGGTACAAAAACCCTTTTGCTTCCCAATTTACAGAGGTCAAAAAGTTTCCTGTAGTTCTTGAAAAAATTTTTTGAACACCCCTCCCAGCGGGGGATTTTGGCACACTCCTCCATACAGATTTTCCCCAAGTTTTTTTCAATTTTTGGGGGGGCTGTCACTGGACTACTTTGATTTAAATTTAATTGGGTTCAGGTCTAAAAGTTTGGGAAAGATCTCTCCGGGGCCTTGAAATTTTCTTTTGGGAGCCCTCCTTAGTTGCCCTGATGTATGTTTCAGGTCATTTTCCTGTTGGGAAGGGCCAAAACCCTGACTCATTTCAAAGCTCTTACGGGGAAGAAGGGTTTTTGGTCAAAATTTCACGATTAAAATATCCCAATTCCCTCCCCCTTTCAAAAATGGTGCAGTATCTGTCTCCTTTTTAGAAAAGCCCTGCCCCAATTTTTTGATGTTTTTTTACCCCTTGGAGTTCCCTTTGGGGGTTGTAATGTCCCTTTTTTTTTCCCCCCAAAAAATAGAGAGTGGAGTTGATATCAAAAGTTCTATTTTTGGGCTTTATCTGACCAAAGACCTTCCCCCCATGCCTCTTTTGAAACATACAGATGGTTTATTGGCAAATTGGCCCTACCCTGCGGATTTTAATCTTGTTTTTGCAGGGGGTGTTGTAGCAGTAATCTTTGAGACTGTGGCCCTAGCTCCATTTTGGTCATTTACCAGGGGCCTCCTGTTTAGCCCCTCGGCTGTTTTCCTTTACCTTTCTCAGAATCATCCTTTTCCCCACGACGGTGGATCTTTTTCATAATTACAGGCTAATTGACTTCATCTTGTGTTTTTTCCATTTTTTAATTGTTGCACCAAAAAAGTTTCTAACCCCTCTCCTTTAAGGCTGCTTGCCTATTGTCCTGAGCCCCATCTCGCCTTGTGCAGGTCTAAATTTTTGTCCCTTGTGTTTTAAATAATTTCTTTCTTTTTTTTGCCTTGGTGGAGGGAAATTGAAGTGGATTGACTGATTGATTGGGTTTTGGGAAAAGGGGTTTTTAGGTCATGAGGGTTTAAAAAGGTTTCAAATTTAAAATTGGTAATGGGTGCAGAGTAGGAGTGCTTGTTTAAAAAATCTAAGATCCCGTGAGAGACCGGGAAATTTTTGGTTGGTAGGTGATCAAAATACTTATTTTAATGAAATAAAAAAAGCAAAATTTAAATTTTTTACAAAAATAAAAATGTTATTTTGGGTTTTTTTTTTGGCTTTGTGTCTCAAAAGTTTTAAGGGGTACTATGAAAAACAATTGGGGGGGAAAAATTTTCAATGTCACCAGTGTATCAAATACTTATTTTCCCCATTGACTAGACTGCCATTGTGGCCTGCCCCCTCCTTACATTTTAGACTGTGCTCTGACCCCCTTTTTCCATAAAAGACCCCTGCTCTGGCACCTTTCTCACTATAATCGGACTGTTGCCTGGCATCCTCCCTTTAAATTTAGACCATAGAGTCCCCCTTCAAAACATATAGACCACTGTAGCATCCTCCTCTCATATAGAACACTGAAACCCCATCCGCAAATAGAAAACACTGCTGTAGCTCCATTATAACTTATAGACCAAGGTAGCCTCCTCCTCACATATAGAAAACTATACCTCTCCTCACATGTACAAAACTGCTTTAGCCCCCAACTCATATATAAAAAACTGCTATTTGCTCCCCCCTTTTCATATAGGAAAAATTTCGTAGACTTTTTCCTCCCCCACCAAAAATTCTGGAATTCCCGTGTGGTGAGGTTGAAAGTTTTTTAAAGGGTTGGGTTTTAAAAAATTATTTTTAAAAATTCTTTTTCCAACTCTTGGTCTAAATTTTGTTCCCGTTAAAAAAGGTCTTTGGGGTTTTTTTAAAGGTGGGGGGGGCCCCGCAGAAACCCCCCAAAGCCCCCCCCCACTCCCTCAAGAAACAGCCCTGACTGTAGCCTTAGTCTTACATGGGCCAAAAAATTTGGGGTTTTTGTTTTTTTTAAATAAAAGTTTTCACATTTTCACTCAGGCATTGAGTTCATTTGAAAAATGTCAGAACAAACCATGAAGAATTGTGTCCCATTAAGACTACATTTGCCTTATGAATTGCTATGGCCCAGTCATAGCTCCTTTATGTTATCTGCCGTGATAACTTTTTCAGTGAACTTAGTGGACTTTTGAGACCAAGAATATCAAACTATTAAAACGAGTGACCTAATTTTGGATGCATTTCATATTGTAAAATGCAAAAACAGAATACAAATATTTAAATACATCAGGCTGAAAGTATTTAGTATTTTTATATGACCTATATTGTGAAATCAAACCTTATTACTACATGGATTCAGAGTGGTTTTGTTGCGATAAAATTGCACTATGCATATTAATGACCTGTAAATGAGGAGATATGAAGTCTGTTCTCAGCTAATCCACAAACGTTAATAGATCCATAACTTTTACTTGAGAGGTAAAACAAATAAAACTCAGTGGAAATGTACATTGTAAGTATTACAGACTGCATGGAGCTATGTGGTAAGATCAGGTTATAATAACAAAGAAAATGAACAGAAGGGTGAGAAACAAGTAGGATTTAATCCAAAGGAAACCTAGTTCACTTGTCATAAACGCCAGGGTGATTTAGTAAACCATCAATAACTTCATGTGTGTCATTTAAACAGTGTTCTCATATGCAGGGCAGGCTGCATGACTACAAAGAGGAGGTAGGAAGCATGATTTATATCATAGGGCAAACACCTGTGAGTTAACTAGCTCCGAAATTAGCCACAAGTAGCATATTAGTGAAGCTAATCAAGCACGGTTGAGTGTTTTAGTTTCCTGATTTGCTCATAAATAAAGCTGTTCGTTGTTCCCCTGAGGCGACACAATGATTAACTGTTCTGACCTACACTAAATGTACTGTCAAAATGGTGCAGTGGTTACCGGAGTAGACTGGTAAACAAATGACTTTTACACTTTGGACACATATAAAAAAACAGTTTGTCATTATAATTCTTTATGTATCTACTACTAGCATCTTTCAGATTATCTTTGCTGTGGATTAGTTAAGGATGGCCCACTGCAGATTTTTAGGATGGATTCCACTTTGCGTTTTTTAAACTGCATAAAAAACACAAGCAATTAACAAGATGCAAGCGTTTTTAATTAACCCAAATTTCTCCTGTGTTCCATATTAGAGTTCATTACATAGCATTTGCATTAAAAAAAAAGTGCACACGGTTTTGCTGCCTGCTTTTTTTTAACCTCATGCGGTGTTAAATGGTGTAAAACGTAACCGGTGTAACCAATCTTAATGTGCATTACATAAAGTAGACAAAGATTTTTGTTAAAAATCTTCAGTTATGCATTTTGCTGAAAATCTGCTACATTTCTACAGCGAAACTGACTATAGTAAAATTAACCATGTATCTGTAAGGCTACATCTACACGGCATCTGCAAAATACTGTCAGATTCTTTTATGAAATCTGACAAGTATTTTGCAATTTTTTTCATTTTTGCTGCATTTTTTGCGCAGATTTTTGGATTACGACGGTTTATTAACATTGAATAGTTCTTTACTCTGCCATTTTCAAGTGAAATACGGTGGATTATAGAACAGGTTCTAGGTTTTTTGAATGGATTTTGGATTTGAAATCTGGCCTCAGAAAATCGGAGCTGTGTAGACTACAGCTCAGATTTTCTGTTGAGGTCTATGGGGATGATTTACATTTGGATCTGACAGTAAACCATATGCCTTACCGCATATCTGTAACATAAACTGATATGCTACCCACATCTCAAATCATGTGCCTAAAAAGTTGCATAAATGTCAGCCAGTTACCCATCCGCTTGATTTAAAGGGATTTTAATCGTTACAAAGACATGACTCAGATTATGGGACAGAAAAATAAGCACTTTTGTAATTGGGTTGCCATTACCACTGTCACTTGGTATAGCAGATATCAGCATCGTGTAATCAATCTGTCTCTATTTTCTGCTGTTGCTGGTCAGAAAGCCCCCTGGTCGATTCCTGTGCCCTAGACATATGGCCCCCTGCAAAACTGTGATAGGCTGCTGACATTTCATTCAAGCCTGTTGGGATATGCCCCTAGACAGGAAACGTCATGGCTACGCCCCCCTGCGCTGTGAATTGGCTGCCTGCAACACTCTGTGTTTACTCCCTCAGAGCTGTTAAAAAATACGATAGTGAACACCAGAGTCTGCTGGCTCTAGTACATCCAGCTCTAGGGGGAAGGAAACTGGGCAATTATGCCTGTTTTAATAGGGCTTTTTGCCAAGAGGTTAATTCACCTCCTTACAGGTTCAGAGTGGTCCTTAAGCAGCTACTTTGAAAAGAGGCAATCTGTTCCTCAGATCGAAAGCAAGCCTCCTCCTTATGACGTCATTCAACTGTAGTGTATAACATAAGGATTCAACACAGTGTCTGTAAGATCTGCTTGTTTTATGCAGTGCATGGTTGAATCAAGATGGCAAAACAGAGGTTGGGAGATCAAGTCCATCGTTTTTTATTTTTTTTTTTTTCTTTTATAAATAAATGTCCACATATGTAAGATATGAAAATAATATGTGTAAACATCTATAATTTTATATATATAAACACACACAGAAAGCTCCCTATATAGTGCCCATCCTCACATCACCCCAACACTTCCAACATATGTGAATACAATGCATAATACTCTCAGGGATGAGACAAGCATAGGGGACTATGTATGTGTATATAAATCATTATAGAGATTGACATATATATTTTAGGTCTCTCTACATATGTTTAGAACTTAGGGGGGATATACCCCTGCGAGGGGACTAGAACTCCCAAGCCACTTTGTTTGTTAAAACCAACAACACTCTAAATACCGTTACAACACCATAAGCCCAAGTCAGTTACAGGTTGAGCAGTTCTTCTCTTATAGCGGGATTTGCTTCTTCCTCCCCACAGTTTTTCACTCATATCACTGACAGCAAGCAGAAGATCTTTACTTGAGCTACATTTGTCCTTGAAGTTTGAGTAAAGGTCTCTGCCTGATTGACAGTACAATTTGGGTGAATACCATCTAAACAAGAAGTTAAAGCTGCGGCATCAGTGTGTAAACTAAGGATATAATAGATAAATAAGGTGCTTGCTTGCAGTTGTGGAGCCTCAAGGCTGCAGACATAAGCATGCAGGAGGCTACAGAGCTTATTATATCCAGACAACCCTCTGCATCCCCCTGCTTCAAAACAAAATGATGATGTCACAGTTCTTCAGTGAGAGGAAAAAGAACACGCCTCGTGGGGGGGAGAAAACGGCGCTGAGAGAAGAACACGCCCCTGGATTACAAACTCAATACTGATAAAATTAGCAGAACAGCAAGAGCATCTCAAACGATAAATCCCCTTTAATACCAAAGAATGCTATAATTTCTTACTTCATGAAGTGGCGTTCTATGCTATATGCAATTGAAAATATTGTCCTAGTAACTCAGAAGTTTAATAGGGAGATTATTTTATGGTTGGAGCTAAAAACAACATAATATTAATACATTGGCATTCAATTCAAGAAATTTTCAAATTTCAGAATGCACTTTTCACTAAAATGCAATCCTTTAGCCCAAGTTGCAGAGGCCAGAAATGATTTTTAGGCCATTTGTTTACTGATACAATCCATAGTAATCTACATGTTGCCATTTATAATGTCAACAACAGTAATATTCTGAATGCCACATCCAAGAATCAATTTAGCATACATAAATGTATTGTATTATATTTGTATGTGTTTACATTTATACATTTTAATGCTCAGTTGAAGCAAAGTTGAATTTGTCATCTTGTTTCTTTTGTACACTTTAATAATTCATTGATTCAACATTACTCTGTAGGTTTACCAGGTTGTGCCAGATGACAACGTTAGCTCTGCCATATCTACTGTATGTGTTTTATTTTCCTGTATACCATTGAAATGCTCAAGTAGGAAATGAAACATTTACATGTGAAAACTAATACATAATAACTAGAGATGGGCGAATTGATTCTAACTAAGTGGAATTCGTTTTAGAATTTCATGAAAACTCGGTTCTGAACGAAGTCGAAGGTTTTGGGGCACATCGGGTGGAACGAAGTGTGCTTTTGATTTGATAAAATGCCTGCGAGCACATGGCGTAAAACATGGGCAAAGCCCCTCTGGGGAGGAAGAAGGACAATAGCCTACTGACATGTGCAGAGAGAAGCCAATCAGAACCGGGCGGATTCAGTGGACGTCAACCGGCACTATATAAGTCCGGGCGCGACGCTGGGAGCTCACCTCCTCTCACAGTACTGATCAGGGAAGGGTGCTGCCGCGCTGCTTGTGATATCACTTACTGAAGAACTGAATTTAATACAGCGATTTTGTGGGGTGTCTCAGCTTGTGTCAGGAGAACTGCTCTTCTCATAATGTTCTATTTCTGATTTTTTGGGGTATTGGATCTGAATTCCATGAGCTCCACTTGCACTGCATATTCATTTTTAATGATATCTGCTCACCAGCACATTGAATATCCAAGGGGGATCTAAGCCATTCCTGTATTGTATTCATTTAAAGAAACAGCGTTTTTACAATACAAATACCACTTAATTTTTGGCTGCTCAATTCTTTTGCACAATTAAATCCAGGGGTTAATTAAGCATTGTACTGCTGCTGTGTGACAAAAATTAAACCGCTTTTTTCACCGACAAAAATTACAATTTTTCCTGTACATAATTCACACAAGCAAAGGTTAATTACAAATTTTTTCTCTTGTTGTGTAGCGAGAAAACACGCAATTGTAACAACGCTACAAAAAGCTAGGTAGTTTTGTGCTGCTCAATTCGTATTTGCGCAAATTAACATCCAGGGGTAATAAGCGTTGTTTCTTGCTGCTGGGGTGACTCCAAGAAACCATCTTTTTCACCCCAAAAATTACATTTTCCCAGTACCAAATTCACAAGCAAAGTTTAATTACAATTTTTTCTCTTGTTGTGTAGCGTAGAAAAACACAGCCGATTGGTAACACGCTACAAAAGCTCCGTAGTTTGTGTTGCTCAATTGTTTGGCGCAATTTACATCCGGGTTAATTAAGCGTTGTTCTGCAGTTTTACTCAGTAAAAGAAAACCTTGATATTTCACCGCCACAGAAGAACTTCTGTAGCCATAATTCATATCCCGAAGGATAGATTACGCCTGTTTGTGCCTTTTATATTGAGTAAAATACACAGGCGATTTTTTAAACGGCACATACAAGCAATTTTTCCTGCCCATTTGTGAGCACAATTTATATCCAAGGGTTACCTAAGCTTCCTTAGTGGTTCCATTTGGAGTCAATACAGGGTGGTATTTAACATATACAATATCCTCATCAAACATTGTCCTGTACAAATTTTAGAACAAACAGTAATGTCAGACAGAGAGGTGGCGGCTCTTCACCGATCGAAAGGCTGAGGCACAAACATTTCCAGGCCCAGGTCGCAGCACAGCAAGGGGACGTCGCAGCAGGGGTCACCTCGGTGAGGCCGACAACTGCAACTGTCATCAAGCGGCCCGTTGTTTGTTTAAGCACACCAATGGTTCAAGATTGGTTAGAACTAGGTCACCACTTCCTCCCAGATGGACATCGACAACCCCAGCCAAGATCCGGTTGGGAACGTCAGACACAACCCTAGTTGGCATGGCCCGGGAGCGGTCAGCGGCCCCTCACCAGTCTCAAAACCCGCCCTGACCCATCCAGTTTCCTCAGCCAGAGATCTACATGTGGACTGGGCTCACGCGCCCTATATAGCGAGGATGAACAATTTGAGGAGGCAGTCCAGCAGCTACTTTGGCAGCGAAGAAATGGGGCCAATATTCCCCCTGCTTCTTGCAGTAGAGCGGCCAAAGTATAGATTGTTGAGAGTGGCATGGGAGGTCATGTTGTGAGGGGTCAGCCTCTGTCATACCAAGAACCGGTGATGAGGACAGCAGTGACGATGAAACACAAATACATGATGGTGTACCGACCGCAATTGGGAGCCGGGTGAGGCAAGGGCCGTCATCATTGACGAGCAGAAGAGGCGTCAGCAAGCGCGTCAGGTCAGCCGGCCAGCCACAAGTGGGTCGTGGTGGCCGTGAAGTCAGCAGGATAGCAGCAGTGTGAGGTTAGGGAGCCAAGTGCCACGGGGTAAAGAACCCGATTGCGCAGGTCCAAGCAAAATACGGCACCAGGGGCTCAGCGAGGAGCAGCGGCGCAGTAGTCACTCAGTGCGGAGCGATGGGCCGGAAAAATACCGATACTCGGCTGTGTGGCAGTTCTTTGCTTAAGACACCAGAGGAGTCCGAATAATGGTATATGTAGATCTGTGGGCAGAAAGAGGAAGCTGGCCAGGGAGCTAACGTTGCACCAACGGCCCTGGCGTCAACACATGCAGCGTACGGAGAAACGTGGCCTCAGATGTAGGTGGTCCATCCTGCCGGCCGCAGCAACAGCACAGCAGTGACCATTGGCACGCAATGCCATTGCAGCCAGTCTAGGCTTCCACCATCCTCTGCAGATGGGATCTGTTTCTCTTTGAATCATCTTCCCGGTCCCAGATCTCCACCACTGCTCCTCGCTACTCATGGCGCACGTCGTTCAGCGAGGCGATAGCAAAGAGCCAACAGATAAGGCGTCCAACCATCCTGAAGGGCAGAAGCTGACCTAACACCTGTCCAAGTTGTTGTGCTGCAGTCCCCTCCCCTTTCCAAATGGTGGACCTGTTACCGTTCAGAGAACTAATGGCTTGTGCCGAGCCTGAGATGGAAGTTGCAAGCCGAAATTTCTTTTCCAAAAAGGCAGTACCAGCAACTTCCATGAAATATGTAGAACAGAAGGTGGGCCAGTCCTTGACTTATCGGTTTGTTCCAAGGTTGCAACGGCAAGCGCGGACGTCTGGAGCTGAACTATGGTCAGCCAATACATGTCCTTTTACGTACGGCCCTCTGGGTGAATGTGCTTCCGGCCCCAGGCACACCTACAACATGGACAGGGACCGCCGCTTTCATCCTCCACGTTGGTCAAACTGCGGCTCCTGCGCCATGTCCGCCTCCACCTCCTCTTACCACCACCACCATCTCAGCCTCCACACGTACTGCTCCATCATACCACATGTGTAAGGGCAAACAGCCGGTGTCATGCAGTTCTACCACCTGGCTTGCCTCAGGCGAACGAAGTCCCACAGGGGAGGAACAGGTCCGCAGTCATGCAGCAAGAAATCGATGTGTGGCTTATCTCCGGCCAACTGCAAATCGGAACCATGGTGACTGACACTGGAGGAACATGTGTCTGCGCTGCACCGAGGAGGGGATGGTCAAATAGTGCCCTGCATGGCGCATGAGTATCCATCTGTAGTGAAAAAGGTTCCTGAAGTCTTTCCACCGCTCTTCAGAAGATTCTGGAAAATGGCCAGGAAACTGTGCATGGCACATCATCCATTCCTCAAAGCCATGGACAGACCTCCTCGACATGTAGCGGCCGAACGGCTCCCCCATCTCCATCTGATATGCATGTTTCCACCCGTTGGAATCCAGCCTGCACATGTTGGACCGACGGTATAACAAGAAAAGGCCATTAACGTTTTTGATGATCCAGGAGGACAGGATGTACTCCCCTGTGTAACTTAGATGTCACCAGTTGGCAGGCTCATGATGTGACACCTGCCGTTGTTGGGGGCAATCGAGGTGGCCACATTATTTGTCAGTCGCCAGGACTACGGTGATGAATAAACGTCATTCCACTGCTTCAATGTCCTGGAACAGATGCTGAAAAAATCTGTCTGGGCAGGGAACTGGAGACGTGGCGACTACTCTCACGCCAAAATGAAAGTCCGGTGGGGACTGAAATGGAGGAGGAGGAGGACATTGGGCAGAAGCATTGTCTGGTGAAAAATGAGTGGATTTTATACCCAGGTGACAAGAGAGGAGGGGGAGGAGCAGCTGGAGGAGGTAGATGGAGATTAGGAAGACGAGGCAATGACCCGCAAGCACCGTGGCAAGTATAAAGGTGGAGATCGAGGGCAGGAGCCCCTCGGAGTCACTTGTGCAGATGGCCCGCCGCATGCATATTTGCCTGGCTAGTTGACAGCCGAATAGTCAGCATCCGGCAGAGGGATGACTTCTGGCTCTCCACCCAATTGGAACCCTCGCTACCCGTCCCAAAATGGGAGCCTTTTTCCAGCTATTGAGAGGGAAGACAAACTCAAATACTACTAGGGAAATCTCCGTAGTCATTGGCCGCTGCTATATAGTTCTTCAGCGCAAGCTGCCTGGGGAAGGTGGGGGCGTAGGAGCATACCACACTCATCAGTAGCAACCTAAGTCTGGAGTCCTGATGAGCAGCTTCCTTCATCACCCGCCTAGTGAGGAGGGCAGTCCCGCCAGCAGCAGCAGCAGCAGGACCCTGGAGCAGCACCCTGACCAACAGTGGTGGCCTACTTGGACACGCACTCTGCCAACCCCAGTTAGAAGAGCCTCTGGACTACTGGGCAGCCAAACTGAAGTGTGGCCGCAACTTGCCGAGTTTGGCAGTGGAGAAGCTGTCCTGCCCGCCAAATAGTGTGGCATCAGAGTGGGTATTCATGCGGCGGGGGCCATCGTTACCCCAAGGAGAACCCCTTTGTCCACGGGAAATTGGAACACTACCTTGTAAAGATGAACGGGCGGGGATGCCGGGATTCCACACATAAATGCTTGGGCTAGACACATCACCATACACCTCACCCAAACTGTGAGAAATGATCTGGGTTTTCAAACTCCCTGCCCAGCCTTTAAATCTATGCCGCCACCCGCCTGACCACACATCGCTACAGTTTCCCCCATTGCCCCCAAAACCATTTTTCCCGGGGACTAGTTTTCCACCCACCCCCCACACTCTGTCATTGTCCCCTTTTCTGCCCTCATGCTGCGCCGCCGTCCCCTCCACTCCGTCTTTGGCCACTCTGTGGCCTACCCCAGTTTTTGCCACCTCCAGAAATTCATTGTCCCCACTGTTGACCTCTCTGTGCTGTGGCGCTCCCGGACCCCCCCTTATCATTGTCCCACTCTGGGCCTCTCCTGTTTTGCCCCCTCCAGAATACATTGGCCACTGTCGACCTCTGCTGTGCTGTGGCGCTGCCGTGACCTAACATGTGTCATTGTGCCACTGTCTGCCCTATGCTGCTGCTGTGGCTGCGCCGTGACCTCCACACTGTCATTTCCCACTGTCTGACCCATGCGCTGTGGGGCGCTGCCGTGACCCACACTGTGTCTTTCCCCCCACCTGTGGCCTACTCCTTTTTTTCCACCTCCAGAAGTCATTGTGCCACTGCACCTCATGGCTGCGTGTTGCTGCTCCTGACCTCCCAACTCTGCTTTGGGCCAAGTTGACCCATGCTGCTGCTGGGGCTGATGCCGTGACCTACACACTGTGTCATTGTGCCATTTCTGCCCTTCATGCTGCTGCTGTGGCTCTGCCATGACCTACACCTGTCTTTGTCCCCACGTCTGACCCATGCGTGCTGGGCTGATGCCGTACTACACACTGTATTGTCCCACTGTCGCCCTCATGCTGCGTGTGGCTGATGCCTGACCTCCACACGTGTCATTGTCCCCACTCGGGGCCTACCCCTTTTTTTTGCCCCCTCCAGAATGTCATTGTCCACTGTCTGACCTTGTTTGCTGGGGCTGATGCCGTGACCACACATGTCTTGTGCCCCGTCTGACCTCATGCTGCTAAAACACAAATTGTATGAAGGCCAAACCAAAGCTCCCCCTGCAATTTAAGCATGGCACAACTTCTACAGCCCCCGCAGGCTCTGTGCAGCCGGGGAAATAGCTGTTTTTTAAGTGTTGTCCCAAAGCAATTCGGAACGAAGTTATTTTTTGTCGAGAAATTCGGCGAAGTAAACGAACCGAATTTCGGGAAATTCGCCCATCTCTAATAATAACATTAAACTGCATTGCTCTATGGGCTTTATATATCATAGAATTTCCCAAAAGGCAAACATTTTATGTGTAGCGAACAAGAAGGAATTGCTTCCTGCCAATCAGTTTAAGTTAAAGGCCTTGTATAGAACATACAATAGGTTAAAAGAACAGATTTATTGTGAGAACTCTGAAGAGATATTTGGATGACACCACAGACAGCCCTTGAGATGTCAAGAATGATAATACAGTAACAACATTTGGGAAGTATCTGTAGCCTTGCACTTAGCCTTTTGGCAGGAATTTATTAAGACAGAATAAGCCTGTGACTTTTCAATTCCGAGTGCAATTTGTTTCCCTAATGCATCTGCACAAGTAATGTGTGATGGAATTTTTCCCATTCCTAGTCTACTAGTTGTTGGTGATGATATGCTATAATAGGTTCTCACAAGCTATATCTCTGCAATATAAAACACAACACGTGTACATCTGTGGCCCAGTGTCAATTCCTTAAATGTACATCAGAAATGCATTAAATCCACTGATGCTATTCTGTTTGTAAGGCTTGTTGCTTCAAAATTTCCCCTGTAATGTACTGTGCTGATTACCTTGATTTGCAGGTATATCCATGGCAGAACAAGTTTACCTTGTTCACACATACAGTGCTACAGATGTGACTTGAGCCTTTTTATTAGTGAAAATGACACAAATGCTTCCCTCCAGATGTATTGCTACTTGTGTCTAATATAACTGAGATTTGCAAAGTTTCTTAGCATATTTCTTCCTTAATACTGTATAAGATTGCCTTTTGCTGCCTTTGTATGTAAAAGAAAGAAGACAATTTCAGAGCCAAAACATATAACCAGCTGATGTGTCTTAGTATGGTCTGTATGTGCTATGCCGGTGCTGCAAGACCTTTTAACATATCGATAAAAAAAAATCATAGTATGGCTTTGTCCACAACACATATGGACCACATAGTCAAAATAGGCCATTAATATTAGATCACTGAGGGTCTGACTATTGGAATGCCTCAAGCCAGTTCTTTAGCCTTTTTATAGATCACATTGTTTACAGGTGAATAGGTGCAAAAAAGCCTCTTCAAACAGCTGATCAGCAGGCATTCAGAGAGTTAAACCCCCACCTTGTCAAGGTTTCATTAGGTGGGTCAAAATCTCTAGATTTGTCTTTCCTTTAGACTGAAACCTCAATGGGTAACAGAATTCATTCATTGGGTTCTCTTGATGTAATAGGTGGGCATACACTTTTCAATCAAAATATGCACTAAAAACCTTTATTTTATACAAGTACAAAAGAGGTAGTGTTACGGGGGTCCCCACTGCTCGCACGGCAGGTCAAGGATGCGCTCATGTCTCTACTCTGCCTGGCGCTCTGTGCTCGCATGCGCACTCACAACACTAAGTTCCTGCAGCTTTGCTCACCTCTCCACGCACCCTGCTGTTCTCCTGTCAACTAGAATGCTCATCCCCGCTCCCTGGAGCACACGCACGTGCACCAGCTTAGTAAAATTTAAAGGGCCAGGATGCTGGTGATTTGTTTACTGCTGGTTGCTGATCTTATTTAGTCCTGCCTCTTCCCCCATGTCCTTGCTGGATCTATTGTGCCCATACCTATAGGGAAAGCATTTCTTAGAGTGTCCTGTCTATACCGTGTACCAGCTCCCTTGTCTCAATCCACTGACCCTGCTTGCCTCCCGCCTGCCCTAACCTTCTTGCCTGTCCCCAGCTATAAGCCTGCCATATGATTCTGTACCTCACTACACCTCGGCTGCCACTGTAAAAAAAGTTGTATCAGGTGTTAAGACCAGAGGGTCTGTTTCTGAAGAAAGTCCAACGTCCAACCCACATTGCGGTGGGCTCTGATGAAAACTGGGGGCCCCTTAGACTTCACTTCCTGATGAGGCTTACACCACCACTTACAGTGGTCCAGCGGATCCACTGCCAATGGTCCTAACATGTAGCAGTGTTGCAGTTTAAGGATATGTTCGCACGACATAAGTGTGGGCCGTACTCATGGAATGCTATGATAATCTTGTATATTCCCCAATGCGTACTGCTTGCTGGGAGAAAGAAGTGACATGTCACTTCTTCCTGGCGCTTTTGCGCTGGCAAAAGCAGAAATGAGTGGGGGCCAGGCTGGAATGCTTTAGAAGTACGTTAAACACCCAGCATATTGTGGCGTGCACAGTATGTGCTGCTATATGCCGAGAAAATGCCTCTGTACGCTAAATGTTCCATAAATTCATTGTTTGTGTCGATTTTAGTTCATTCTGGGTGCTGAAGTATAGCTGTGTTTTGCACAGTCTATATGCAACAAACTCTCCTACATACACAAACTCTTAAAATAGATTCTTAAAATCACGTAACTTATCCTTCTCCTTGGTCTGACAGAAACCTGGCTTGCATCCTCTGACACAATCTCCCCTCTCTTAAGGCGGCCTCTAATTTACTCATGCTCCCTGCCCCAGTAACATGCATGGGAAAGGTGTCAGCCTCCTCCTTTCTGATAACTGTTCCTTTGTCCGATATCCACAAAGGCAATAGTAGCTGCCCAAGCATGCTTGACCCATACATCCCATCTCACTGTATCCATTTGCCTCAAAACTCCTTGAACAGCACATCTATCTGGAACTGTGCTCCAATCTTTCCTCTAACTCTCTTCTTGGTCCACTGCAATATGGTTTCCAGTCCCACCAATTTACTGAAACTGCCCTAACCAAAGTCACCAATGACCTAGTAACCACTAAAGTCTCAGGCCTCCACCTGAAAAATGTCTCTCGAATCTACTTATTCTTTAACTTTGATACTACAAATATGCTAGTCCATGCAATTGTCATCTCCTGTCTAGACTACTGCTATCATCATTCTCTGTGGAAAATCATCTAGCACTCTTGCTCCTCTCCAAACCATCCTCAACTCTGCTGTCCGCCTTATCCACCTCTCTCCTCACTACTCCTCTTCCACATCCCTCTGCCAATCCCTTCACTGGCTACATATTTTCCAGAAAATTCATTTCAAGCTACTAACCAGGACCTATAAAGCTCTCTATAACTTCTCCCCCTCTATGCATCTCTGCCTTAATCTCTAGAAACCTTCAGTCATGCAATCTCCACTCCTCACAGGACCTTCTTCTCTCCTCTCTTCTGATACAACCATCTCCAAGACTTCTCTCTTTCTTCCCCCATACACTGGAACTCAATAAATTAATAATAATAACAACAATAATAATCATCATCATCATAGGTGTAAGGGGATATGTTTTCTATATCTTTTAAGTTTTTCTTAGAAAATCCTAAATAAATTATTGAACTGTATTCAAAATAGGAATCTTAATGTAACCATGTCAACTGAAAAAAACGCCTTGCCAGAAGTATAGTAAATGGAGTTGCAGTTTTACCTTGGCCATCATCCTTTAGAGGGCTCAATGTCCACATAAAAAAAACATCAAATGGCACATAGGACATAGGCGTCTTGTAACAGCACATAAAATGTAGGGGCTTTGTTACTGCATTAGGGGCCCAGAAGCTACAGGTTTCATCTCTATCCATTTTATTCAATTATTTGAAGTATACTACATGCCCAGATACATGATATGCAGTTACTGTAAACCAAACTGCATATAGAGAAATTGCCAGCTGTAGAGTATGGCATTTTACTCACATGTTGAATTGGGGCAAATTTAAGTTTACCAAAAAGATTGCCTTAAATCAAAACAGATACTTTTGTACCCGCCTCATGCAAACTGAACAATTTTACTCTAGATTCTTCTTCGTATCTTTGAAATGGATTTTGTATTGATTTTGTAACTACCCTGTAAGATGACGTTATCCCTTAGAGTGTCATGTATAGATACGTATGCCTGAAGCAGGTCATTGAGGTGATAAGTGTCATTGGAAGGGACAGAAAAGCAATCATTGCTTTTCCATTACTTACTGTTTTATGTCTGCAAGTGACATATTATGACAGCTATGATATAAACATCATCCTGCAATTATACCATGAAATAAATTACATTTTGAACACTAACAATTACAATATTTAGACTGCAGAAGGACATACAAGAATTCACTTTGATCCTCTACAGAGTGAATATGAATGGGTATATTTATAAAGATGAGTAAAATTTAGGAGAATCATAATAAATCTGTAATCAGATCAAAAATCCAAATTCGGTTTTGCAAATGCAGATTAGAAAATGAATAGAGAAATTGGGAGGCTTTCCACAGGCAACACCACTGGTTTCCCTTGTAATAGTGTTCTGAACAAAAATGTTTTTACATTTGCAATTTTTTATACTTTTTTACCACAATTAGGACAATTTCTCCCTTGTCAATGTAAATTTACTCTAGCACTAGAATATGATAATATGAACTTTTAGTAAAACTCTCTATCTGCTGTCTTACTAAGGGAAATAAGCAGCCTTTTGTGAAAACAGATGACTGTAAAAAAAAATCTGTTTCTACTTTCCAGCTCCTGAAGAGAATAGAATGAAAAAGGAAAATTAAAATTCATTACCTTTTCAGTTCCATTACAATAAAGGTATGCTCACATGAATGATGTGGATGGTGATTCTGGCATGGGTTCAACATGAAATCTACCTCAGAATCAGCCTCCAATCTGACTGCAATCCTCATCTCACTGTTTTTCTGATGTAAAATCCATGTTGTAGTTCATATGACGCTGATTTTTTTTCTGTGTGGATTTATTTCCAGCATTGAAAATATTCAGCTCTGAAGAAGAACTGATGTGTTAATTTTTTAGGTAGATTTGGCGCTGAAAATGCCAATAAGAAACAATGGAAAGTCTATAATCAGTGCCCAATCTGCATAACGCAAAAATGGGGTGAGGACTGGATATGAATCTGACGCGCCTAAAATCTGCTTGGCAGAATACTGTCCCAATAAACCCAATAAGTATTTACATTTTCTGACAAAGCTTTGATGAAGATTTCAGAGGCAGTTTTTAAGTGTCCAAAATTCCACACTTAAAAAATGCTTTTGAAATCCTCATCAAATCCTTGTTAGAAAATGCAAATCCTCATCTGAAATCTGTGCTTACAGTTGTTGATTTCAGACTTGAATTTAGTGTTGACTCAAAGCGGAAGTTTTCAGCATCAAAATCAGCCATGTGAACGTACCCTAACATCCTCACCCCCCCACGAAAGGCACTTTAGGTGTTATTATATAAGTGTTATCCCCATGTCCTCAAAACAATACCATCTTTAAGGGTTTCTCCAGTTCATAAAAAGTAAATAGTGGTGCCCCATTTATTTTTTTTTTTAAAGTCTGTACTCACCTATCTCCTCCATTCTAGTGCTTGGTCTTTCCGGTCTTATGTTTATCTTGTTCCTTTTCCACACCCGGACATAACCACTGCAACTGCTGTATATATTTTGTATATATACTGTATATATATTTTTTTGTTTAATGGGGCACCTGGAGTTTGTTGCTATCTTTCTGTTTAGGAAACTAACAACCCCTTTAAATTAACATTGCAGAGTGTTATCCACTGTACCCAATATAACTGTGAAAATCCAATGATTTCTGGCTGACGCAACAGCACTCTGATTGGCTAAAAGACACTGTGCTTGTGATGCCGACAGGAACTAAGGCTCTCTAAGACTGAACCTCCCGTAAGAATGCATGGCCCAGTGGTAGCACTGAGAAATCCCATGTTCAGCTGCAGTTAAGCAAAATTACTGGCACTACTATGTATTTGGAAGAAATTTCTAAAGAAAAAAGAAAACCTGGAGAAGTCCTTTATCGGTAAATGCGATTACAAACAATCCATACAGTGTTATCCATAGTATATCCTTAGTCTTTTCATTTTCTTTGCCCATAGGTTATTCTTCTTTTTCAAACTTGCTGATGTCATACAAATTTGTTATAAAACTAGTAGGTATCTACATATTTTTGGCTTAATTAGATTAATAGGAAATCAAGCAGCAAAGTACAGTGGATACAGTGTTTTTTTCCCATGTCTTGCTTTAGAAAAGTTATAAAGAGAAATATTAAGAAGTAGACACTTTTTTTCTTACATTGTTCTGAATACTTAACTTTATTGTCTCTCTTCTGTTTAATAGAGCACTAAACAGAAAAGATATCTTTGCTTTTTTAACTACCGTATATACTTGAGTATAAGCCGAGTTTTTCAGCACAAGAAATGTGCTGAAAAATGTGACCTCGGCTTATACTCGAGTCACTGTTGGCACTCAGGGGCTGCGATGGCCCGAGTGCTGACAGGGATGCTTCAGTTATATGCGGCTCCTCAGGGAGCGCATATAACTGAAGGCCGAGTGAGCGCACAGTGTCCGGGCGCTGAGCTGACCCGGGCACTGTCCGCGATCCCTTCACCTACATGTGACTCCTCCGGAGCGCATATAGGTGAAGGGATACCACTGCGGGGCACAGAGCGAGCGCTTCCCGGCACAGGCAGCATGTGTCATCACGCTGTGTGCGCGGCCTGATGACGTCACCCGCCTGTGCCGAGAATACCCGAGGACAGCGCGGGGAGTCAGGTAAGTGATTGTTGTTTTATTTTTTTAAACTGCCTATACCTGCCTACAGTTGCCTATACCTGCCTACAGCCGGCCCTATACCTGCCTACAGCCGTCCCTATACCTGCCCTATACCTGAGTATACCTGCCCTATACCTGCCTACACCTGCCTATACTTGCCTACAGCTGCCTATACCTGCCCTATACCTGCCTACAGCTGCCTATACCTGCCTACAGCCGGCCCTATACCTGCCTACAGCTGCCTATACCCACCTACAGCTGCCTATACCTGCCCTATACCTGCCTACAGCTGCCTATACCTGCCCACAGCTGCCTATACCTGCCCTATACCTGCCCTATACCTGTGTATGGGGCCATATACCTGCCTATAATCTGCTTATGGGGGACATATAACTGCCTAGTACATGCCTATGGGGCCATATGCATGCCTTTTGGGACATATACCTGCCTATACCTGCATATAGGGCCATATATCTGCCTATAATTGCCTATGGGGGACATCAAACTGCCTATGTAATTTTATTGGTATCCATTTTTATTTTTAAAATTCACCAGTAGCCGCTGCATTTTTCACCCTAGGCTTATACTCGAGTCAATAAGCTTTCCCGGTTTTTGTGGCAAAAGTAGGTGTCTCGGCTTATACACGGGTCGGCTTATACTTGAGTATATACGGTACCTAGAAACAACATAAAAAACTCTGAATTGAATCGATGTAAAATGCTAGAAAGTCCCTTTAACCAACCACAACACAATAGCAGGTTTGATAAATTGAACAGTTACATGTGTAACTGTAAAAACGATTACTCTAAATGATACTTACATATACACTGTATATAATTTAGAGTACTAATTTAGAAAACATGAACTTTTGTATGGCATATAAAACACAATATTGTGCAAATACTTAGTGACTATTGATGAGACTCCTTAGAGTATACTAAAAGGCAAAGTACATGTCTGCACATGCACGTTGAGGAAAAATGCAACTACACAGACACCTTAAAAAAAGGAAAAGCAGACAATAAATAGCACAGTTTTACACATGGAAGGCTGATACATGAGTAAGAGAAAATCGCTCTATATATAAAATATTGTACTTAGTCAGTAGAAGGTACATTTTTAAAGTAGGGCATGAATGACCTCCGTTCAAAATCCTGAAAACAATAACGATAGTCTATTCACAAAAAGAAAACAACACATCAGTATAAACATACAGATATCAGTAGATACAGTATCACACAAAAGTGAGTACACCCTTCCCATTTTTGTAAATACTCTATTGTAACTTTTCATGGGACAACACTGAAAATATGAAATTTTAATACAATGTGAAGTAGTCATTGTGCAGCTTGTATAACATTATAAATCTGGTGTGCCCTCAAAATAACTCAACACACAGCCATAAATGTCTAAACTGCTGGCAAAAAAGGTGAGTACACCGCTAAGTAAAAATTGAGAATTTGTGCCCGAAATATCAATATTTTATGTGGCCACTATTTTTTTCCAGCACTGCCTTCTAGGGCATGGTCTTCACTAGAGCTTCACAGGTTGCCACTGAAATCCTCTTCCACTCCTCCATGACATCACAGAGCTGGTGGATGTTAAGGACCTTGCGCTCCTCTACATTCTGTTTGAGGATGCCCCACAGATGATCATTAGGGTTTAGGTTTGAAGACATGCTTGGCCAGTCCAGCACCTTTATCCTTATTTTCATTATCAAGGCAGTGGTCATCTTGGAGGTGTGTTTGGGATCGTTTTGTTGGAATACTGCCCTGTGGCCCAGTTTCCGAAGGAAGGGGATCATGCTCTGCTTCAGTATGTCACAGTACATGTTCGCATTCATGATTCCCTCATTGAACTGTAACTCCCCACAGTTGGCAGCACTCATGCAGCTCCAAACTATGACACTCCCACCATCATGCTTGACTGTAGACAAGACACACTTGTCTTTGTATATTTAACCTGTTTGTTGCCACACATAGTTAACCATCTGAACCAAATACGTTTATCTTGGTCTCATCAGACCACAGGACATGGTTCCAGTAATCCATGTTCTTAGTCTGCTTGTCTTCAGCAAACTGTTTGTGGGATTCTTTGTGCATCATCTTTAGAAGAGGATTCCTTCTGTAATCCCAGTCATGAAGACAGATTTGATTCATTGTGTGGCTTATGTTGTGAGCATTGACAGGCTGAACCCCCACCACTTTAACCTCTGCTGCAATGCTGGTAGCACTGATACTTTTATTTTGAAAAGAAAATCTCTGGATATGGTGCTGATCATGTGCACTCAACTTCTTTGGTCGACCATGGGAAGACCTAATCTGAGTGGAACCTGTCTTGTTAAACCGATATATGGTCTTGACCACAGTGTTGCCAGTTGTTGCAGGTTGTTGGCAATCTTCTTATAGCCTAGGCCAATTTTATGAAGAGCAACAATTATTTTTTTCAGATCCTCTGAGAATTCTTTGCAATGAGATGCCATGTTTAACTTTCAGTGATCAGTATGAGAGTGATAACACCAAATTTAACACATTTGCTTCCCATTCACACCTGAGACCTTGTAACACTGAGTCACATGGCACAGTGGAGGGAAAATTCCAAATTTGACACCATTTGTCCATTTTCACTTAGGGGTGTACTCACTTTTGTTGCCAGTGGTTTAGACATTGATGGCTGTATTGAGTTATTTTGAGGGCTCACCAAATTTACTCTGTTATACAAGCTGTACACTGACTACTTTACATTGTATCGAAGTGTCATATATTAAGTGTTGTCCCATGAAAAGATATAATACAATATTTACAAAAATGTGATGGCACAGACAGCGCAATGTGATGATGTCATTGCACCGCCTGCTCCACAGCCTGTGTCCCGGAGCGGGCAGGAGATGAAAAAAGGAAGGATGGGTAACAGGTGAATTCTTTTTTATTTTTTTAATATGTGCTCCCTAGCATAGTATCAGCTCCCTAAAATACCATACTATATGGACTCCCTAACATACTATTTGGCTCCCTAATGTACTATATGGGCTCCCTAACGTACTATATGGACTCTCTAATGTACTATATGGGCTCCCTAATGTACTATATGGGCTCCCTAACATACTATATGGACTCCCTGACATACTATATGGACTCCCTAATGTACTATATCTGCTCCCTAACATACTATATGGGCTCTCTAACATACTACATGGACTCCCTAACATACTTTATGGGCTCCCTAACATACTATTTACCTGCATTTTGAGAGTACCTATATACCTATCTACTGTGGGAGGTCTATATACTTACCTGCCTACTGGGGGGCTTGTATAGCTACCTAATGGGGGCCTATTTATTTCCATGCCACTTATCTGACTTTTTTAATTTCTAATTTTTAGGGTCTAACATACCTAAAAAGAGCATCTACCTAAGTGCTTGTCTACTATATGGGGTGTGGACCTACCTACTGGTGGCAGAAATGGGGACCCTATAATTGGCTTGAGCCACTTTCACTGTTTGGGGTACAATTACTGGGTGGGGCATCAGAGGGGAGATTATTACTATTTGCGGCTTTATGAATGGGGAGTTTATACAGCGATGGGAAGTGCTGGAAAAGAGAGAAGTCTAAGATATTTTATGTGGTAAATTCTATAGGAATGAGTAGTGGCCGGGAGAAGACGTCATTGCTTTCTGTACCGGACGGAGAAAAAAAACAGGGAAGAGAACAACTCATCAGAGAAGACATGATGGAGGTTTGGGCCAGATGGAGAAGAAAAGGAAGAGACCAACTCCCATCAGAGATGACGTCTCCTGTGAGTCCCTGATGTCAGGGGTTATTTTACTTCTGCGTTAGATCAGTGCTGTATTCACAGTCATGTGGTGTGACTTGAACTGGTATCTGATCACTATGTGGTCTCTATATGGTGGTGTTTTAGGTTATATTGGCGCTTGTATAGTGGCAGCATAGACTTGTCCCTGATTGTCAAAGAGGTACACTGTAATGAGGGGTTTATATGCGCCACTTTTTATTTTTTGTTTGTGGTTATAGTGTTGTTTATTTTAGAAATTGGCGAGGTGCGTGACCAAGGGAAATTTTGTAAGTGGGTATTGTATGTGGGCTGGCGGGAGTTTTGCGCCAGAGCTGTTTTTTGTTCCCAGTCCAACCCTGCTTGTATCACCATGTGTTTGACAAACTACAATCAATTAAGCACAGGCTCACTATTGGGAACTAGGTCCTCTTATAACAGGCTGGTCTCCTATATACTAGTTTGAATGAAAAAATGTTGACACATCATCTTTGTTGTATTATTATTATTATTATTATTTTTATTTTTATTTGAACCATGCATGCAAATTATTGCGCTTTTAAGTTTCCACTGCCCATTTAAGATGTCTATGACGTAGTACCAATATATTTTCTTCATGTGCTTGTGAATATGCCATATGATCTAAGGCTCTGGTTGCTCTAGGGAGCCTCACCAATGGCTTTTGATATGTTCTACATTGTTTACATGATTTTTATAATATGGATTCTCTGATTGGATCTAGTGTTTTCTCGGTTATACACCTGATTTTTTTTTCTAATGCTTGATTACTCAAATATACATCTATATTACTGAATTTTTCACATTATAAGACACTCCTTTTCCCCTAAAAATGTAGATAAAAATTTATTGTAGCAAGTGGTTGACAAACGGAAGGGGCTCCCACTTTCACCATATAGGCAAGTGATTGAGTGGTACCAATGGTTAACATGACAGCTGGAAGCTAAATAATGGCTTGCTGGTTTACCGTGTACTGAAGCCTGCTAGCCTTACATTCTGCTTGTCACAGTTATACTACATAGCAATGTAAACATGTATTACTATATATGGCAAAAGTAATCAACAGCTTTAATAGTCTAGTCCCATAATGCAACAAAGAGACAGGTAAATAAAAATAAAAAATAAAGATAAGCACCACACACAAATCCCCACAGTTTTAATTATTTCAGTGCTGTGTCTGGAATATGATTTATTTAGACCCAGTTCACACTTGCGCTGAATAGAACAGGAAAATGAAACTGACAGTGGTGCTAGATTTGTTAAATGATGGACCATCATGGAGCCCAAAGAAGCCCTTTGGCTACAATGGGGTCTAATGATATCTGTCATGGTGTCTGTCATTTGAACAAGAAAACATGTTGCACATTGCTCTGTTTTTTAAATTTTTTAAAATTATTTTTGACAGAGGCTCAAACACAGTTGTGAACTGGAACTATTCTATTAAACTTTTAAGCATATAATTTAGTTATTATCTTTTTTCTTATTTTCTTACATCTTGCATATTATAGTCTGAAGAATACAGGAATTCTGAAACATCACACATACAGTGAAGGAAATAATTATTTGATCCCTTGCTGATTGTGAAAGTTTGCCCACTGACAAAGATATGAACAGTTGCATAAATTAATTAACATTGTATAAATGACATACATTTATTTGCATTTTGCAGTAAATATTTGATCCCGCTGGCAAACAAGACTTAATATTTGGTGGCAAAACCCTTGTTTGCAAGCACAGCCGTCAGACATTTTTTGTAGTTGATGATGAGGTTTGTGCACATGTCAGGAGGAATTTTGGTCCATTCCTCTTT
Organism: Phyllomedusa bahiana; assembly: GCA_025379985.1. Lineage (NCBI taxonomy): Eukaryota > Metazoa > Chordata > Amphibia > Anura > Hylidae > Phyllomedusa > Phyllomedusa bahiana. The sequence continues at coordinate 15,448 of JAODAL010018618.1, read as the reverse complement.
GCAGATCATCTCTAAATCATTAAGATTTTGAGCCATTTTGGACCATTTCATACATGTGGCCCTCTGAGTCTGTTGCTTGGCAGCTTGGAGCTTCAACTCCCTCCATAAGTTTTCTATGGGATTAAGGTCTGGAGACTGGCTAGGCCACTCCATGACCTTAAAGTGCTTCTTTTTGAGCGACTCCTTTGTTGCCTTGGCTGTATGTTTTGGGTCACTGTCTTGCTGTAAGACCAAGCCATGACCCATTTTTAATGTCCTGGTGGAGGGAAGGAGGTTGGCACTCAGGATTTTACGGTACATGGAACCATCCATTCTCCTATTGATGCAGGGAACTAGTCCTGTGCCCTTAGCAGAGTAACACCCCCAAAACATAATGTTTCCAGCTCCATGCTTGACAGTGGGGACGGCAAACTTACAAAATCAGCAAGGAATCAAATAATTATTTCCTTCACTATGTGGGTGAATAAAATATTCAGCTTTCTTTTACTAAATTGTATTGGAATACTGTCTACTTTTATAAATTATAGATAGATAAATAGATAGATAGATAGATAGATAGATAGATAGATAGATAGACAGCTAAACCCTGTATAAATGTACATTTTGTTTTTGCTTCAATAAGGTGTGTTAAAGTTTTAATATTTATTTTAATACACAATGTTTTATTTATGAAACTACAGCATTGTGCTATTTATATGACATTCCATATGACTTTAGCTGCAGGGAATGAGCATCAACATTTGCCTGAAGATAGGTAATAGATTATTAGTCTACACATATTTCTATCTGCTTGCAAATTAATTAAAATATAAGAAACATGGTATCACATCATTGATAAAAAAGAAAAGTAAATCAACAGATAGATAATAATTATATCAATAGATTATAAGTAGGTTAACAGAAAGATAACAGAATAATAGATGTGTTCTGCAAAGTAAATAAAATGCTGGCCATTTAATTCAAAACATGCACCATGTAATAACTTATTAGCAGACTATATTGTATTTTTTAGTGAATGACATATTTTTCCTTAACAATTTTGACTCAGGTTTTTTGTTCGGTGTTTGTTATTGCCAATTTAAGACATTTCGTTTTCAGCACATAATTTCTAATAAAGAAAGAAAAACATTTTTAACATATATAAACATATTTTCTCTTGGAGGCCAAGTAATTGGTAAGTATCTACAGCACAGATTGTTATAGAAACAAGTATGCACTTTTGGCAGGTAGATATATTTGGAGCTAGGTGACCTCATTATTCTTTTCCACTTAAGCAAGACATGACATAAACAGAAAAGGACAAATTCAAAACATCGGCAGCTAAGAAAAAATGTGCATGTAAATGTGACATGGACACTGAGTTGGTACCTTAAAACTGGTAAGATGTCTATCTTACTAGGAATAGACAGACAGCTGTAAAAATCTAATGAAACTAGATATTTAAATATAAATTAAAATAAATACTAAATACTCTAAAATTTCCATAGTCCTGATGATCCAGACTCCAAGGGCCACATGTATGAACCTGTTTAGGTCTAAAACTCACTTTTTTGCCCATAGTTTATTATGGGCAAATGAGTGAGTTTTAGACCTAAACAGTTTCCATACATGTGGCCCCAACTGTCTGTTAATAAAATAGCAAGAGTTTCCTTTTTATATCAATATCCATCTTGGCACAAAACAATGGCATGAACAGAATGCCCCCTTCTAGAGTATGAAAAATTACATTGAAAAAACTAGGAAAGATTAGAAGAATTTGCTGTAGAGCAACCAGACAAACATTATGGGTGCTTATGTAAGGGAATGGTTAGCTCCTTAAGATTTTAACAGTGCCTTTTATATGTCCCTCTTTCTGTTGGTGTGTCTTTTTTTGTATACTGTATTGTACTGTATTCTACATTGACTAAATGTTTACCTGTTTGTAGCACAATAAATAGAAATAGGGACTGTAAGCAATAAGCAATTATTGTAAGAGACCACCTGTTTGCCTACAGTGACTGAGCAGAACACAATTCAGACTGTTTACTCTAGGGCTATGTTGACACGGCTTAAATAAGCCGTGTGGACGGGGGCGGGGCGGGAGCGGGGTCGGGAGCGGGGGGCGGCACCTCGCCGGCCCATAGACTTTCATTACCAGTGGCGCATATACGCCGCTGGTAATTCACATGTCACTTATCTCCCCTCGCAGCGTATTCGCCGAGCAGGGAGAGGAAGAAAAATGGAGTGATCTGTGGGAGGCTTGCAGCCTCCTAGTGACTTTAGGAGAGGAACTAGGCTAGAGACAAAAAAGCTGTGATCAGGTTAGTCTGCAGATTTCTGCAAGATTAAGCCCTAGAGTGTCCTGGTGCAATGAAAACTAGTGAATCATCTGAGTATTGGCAAGAAGAGAGAGTTGCACAACTGATGAAGTGCAGAGACTACTAGTTATAGAGTCCAACTTTTGGTTCCATACAGAGCTGCTGTAAGTTGTTAAGGGGAATGTATTACCTCCTTTTTTTTGTACTAATTAACAGGATATATCAAGACATTTTTCTTCTTATCTGCTTTTGCTTTCTAATGTAGGTTTTTCATTCTATCTTCTAAAATTTATAGATTTGCTTTACAGCAACCAAATGTACAAGAAATGACTCATTGACTTTTACTAGACAGTTTCCAAGGCTTACTTTGTGACCTGGGAAGAAGTCACTGTGCATGGAGGGGGATGAGATAGGCTGACATCACCACATACCATATTGTTACCATTTAACGTGTTATTGCGATGAATGAATCACATTGGCTTAAAGGGGTTTTGCCACGATGTAATGTTGACGTGGGATCCTCCAAAATGGATTTTTAATCACTTTTCTAAATATATGTGATTACAAAAATTGCAGTCTGAGAGAGCTACAGCCTTCCTTACATGCCCTTTGTTACTTCAAAGAGTCTATTAGATACGGCCTGACAAGAGCTGGACGGGCTTGCGCAGAGAGAGCTTCTTATCTGATGAGACTGAGCTGCAGAAGTTTTTAATGCACCGGGTAGCAATATGTTTTCTTTTGTATACAGAAAAAACTAGTTGTAGTGTTATTAGATACCTGCTTTATCTGATGACAGAGAACATGAAGACGCTTTCAAGCTGCTGTGTAGAATAGGTGTTCTCTTTTGTATATAGAATCCACAAGTTATAGTTTGCTTATTTCAGTGAATATGTAACAGGAGCAGCAGCTTATGCAGCTCTTTCTCTGGCTGTGTGCGTCTCTCTCTCTCTTTCAGCTCAGTGATTTGTTTACATTACATTAGCATCTTAGCAGATAAGGCTCCTGACAGTGCAGTCTATCAGGCTGTGTCTTGCTGTATTGACAATCCACTGTTGTACCGTTTATTATTTCACTTAAATTTTGAGACGTTCCCTTGGATTCCTCACTCCTCACTCAACCCATCCCCCTCTCCCCTGCAGCTTCATGACTCAGCATGATTTGTTGACATTCTGCCTGTACTAAGGAGAGACCTACCTAAATGGTCTCTTGGCAAATCCCCTTTAATGTTTGTACCAGAGTGTGGATGACTGAAAGCCATGGACCAGTGATCATGTCTGAGCATACCAATATTGCTTATCTATTTTTGTAAATGCTGGGAAGGTTTTGGTGATGCCAGGCAAGATAAAACAGTTATATGAAGAAAGCTTTGAAAGAAAATAGTTTGAAATAATGTACGAAACAAAAAGAACAGTATATACTTTTAAAGTAGGTGGAAAAGAGCCTTATTGTTCTGTGCCCAGCCAATATGCTGTCCGCCCTTGCCTCTACATGCATCCATAGCTTTGTTCTAATTTATGTTGAATCGCCTTGGTATTAATTATTACAAAACAGTACACATACAATATTTGTAAACTGGGATATTGTAAAACTAAGCAAACTTTTTAAAAAGTAATTTATTTGCATAAACTAGAAACTATTAGTTTTTCTGGGATTGTAAATTGAAATTTGTCAATAGGCTAATCTCTAAAAAAAAATGGGGACTTTATGATTCAAGATTTTTTTTTTGGATTAGTAAAATCAGGGGTGTAAAAGTGTCTATAGATCCCATAGAAAAATAGCGTCATATTACATCATTAACATCAGCACCATGTAGCACAGGGGAAAATTCAGAACATTTATGGTGAGTCCCTAGCTCTAAGTTGTATAAAGTTTTTAGAGTGTTTTAGGGGTAACCTTACCCAACAGCACTGCTTCAGGCCTTGTAATGCTGCAGCCACGGCATGTGGTTGCACTTCTTGTTTCCCCAGGTTATCTTTGTTGTAGAAAACAGAAGTGATGTAAGACTTCATTTCTTATTCCTACAACACACGGTTAACTCAGGCAAACTAGAAATGATGTTGGACTGCTAGTGACGCTGCAGCAGAAGTGATGCGAAGGCAGGACCATAAGCAACACTGAAAGATAAGTTAACCCCTTAACCCCCCAAAAAAAAAACCCCAAAAAACTTATACCTAATCCTGAACCCAATCTAATATTCAATTTGGGCCTACCTAAATCAAATCGCTTAAGTCCAACCTAAATTTCAAGTGCAACACTATTCATGGAGTATCACCACAATGTGGTCAACAAAAGGGAATTGTTTTCCAATGGAACCTGCCCTAGTTTGATTGCAGGCAGGTGACATTATCATTCAGAAGTTGTCTGTATAGCAATCATGTACTCTTAAAGAGAACCTGTCACATAGATTATGCCCCTCTTGCTGAGGACAGCACAAGCTAATGTCAGACATGCTGTTTCCAGTGCTGTGTCCCTTATTCTGTAAGAGGCTGTAGTTTTCATGTATTTAATGCTCAAATCTGCAGTTTTCAGCCAGAAGAGTCATTCGAAGAGTCATTCAAATAGTTAGTTTTTTTTTTTTCAAACCCCGCCCATCTGAGGCTAGCCTGATAAACCTATTGCTTTGAATAGGTAGAAACGTGTGAATAACGGTCAGTGGGTGGGGTAATCTTTGGTGGGCGGGCCCAACACCTGCTCATGAATAAGATTTGAGGGGTAAATGCTCTAAAACTGTAGCATCTTACAGAATAAGGGACACAGCGTTGGAACCAGTAGGTCTGACACTAGCTTGTGCTGCCCCCAGCAAGAGGGGCATAATCTATGTGACAGGTTCCCTTTAAGGTGTCTACTCTGACATCTACTCTTAAGGTTCTACTCTAGCAGACCATGCTCTGTTAAAAATCCTTAAATAGCCAGTAAAAACCAGGTACAACTTTAGGATACCAAGTAACAGTGTCATTCATTTGGGTTTTTACCTGTACTTGGCCAATGTAAACCTTAATTTAAGCTTGTATGTTTTTTTTTTTTTATATATGAGGTTCATTGTAAGTATGACCATTGTTTCCCACCTACACACTAACACACCCTATTCTGTTAAATATTTTTCCAAAACAGCCAGTGGGAACAAAGATTAATTTTTACTCAATATTCCATTACAGTTCACTGTTGCAAAATTGGTATTAGAAATTCTAAGAATTTTTTTGTGGTGCACCACAGATGAAGGCAGCTAAACAATAGGTACTTTCAGAAACAGTTGTCTTATATTTAACATTGTTTCTCCACATAAAACTCAAACATTTAATAGAGAAGGTTATACTTTGCCATTCTGTTATTTTGTTTTTGAGTTCTTTGTTAAGTTTGTGGTTTTTATATAGTAGGTGCTATAAAATCATATACTAAAAATGAACTGTCAAGTTTATTTCTTGCTAAAAATAATTATAATATTAATATTAATAGGAAGAGTATAAGGTTATGTTCCCATGTCATTTTTCCTATCAGTGGTTCCTCAGACTTATGCTAAGGATTTTATCTTTGCAGAGGCAGTTTTTGCCTCTGATTTGGACCTAGATTAGCCCCATTCTATTGGGGCTAACTGGTATAATGTCTTTTACAGTGGAATCCAAGGAAGAATAAATATGTCTATTCTTATTTTTGTACTACAGATTTAAAATCTGTGGTGTGGAAAATCTGTGCTGTAGTTCACAAGAATATTGATAACAAAATATATATAAAAATATATATATAAATAATATTATAAATATATAATATAATATATATAAATAATATTATATATATAATAAATTTTTTTTTTTTTTTTTAAATATACAACTCACTCGGCCACTTTATTAGGTACACCTGTCCAACTGCTCGTTAACACTTAATTTCTAATCAGCCAATCACATGGCGGCAACTCAGTGCATTTAGGCATGTAGACATGGTCAAGACAATCTCCTGCAGTTCAAACCGAGCATCAGTATGGGGAAGAAAGGTGATTTGAGTGCCTTTGAACGGGGCATGGTTTGTTGGTGCCAGAAGGCTGGTCTGAGTATTTCAGAAACTGATGATCTCCAGGATTTTCAAGCACAACCATCTCTAGGATTTACAGAGAATGGTCCGAAAAAGAAAAAACATCCAGTGAGCGGCAGTCCTGTGGGCGGAAATGCCTTTTGATGCCAAGGTCAAAGGAGATGGGCAGACTGGTTCGAGCTGATAGAAAGGCAACAGTGACTCAAATAGCCACCCGTTACAACCAAGGATAGGCAAAGAGCATCTCTGAACGCACAGTACGGCGAACTTTGAGGCAGATGGGCTACAGCAGCAGAAGACCACACCGGTGCCACTCCTTTCAGCTAAGAACGGGAAACTGAGGCTCCAATTTGCCCAAGCTCATCGAAATTGGACAGTAGAAGATTGGAAAAATGTTGCCTGGTCGGATGAGTCTTGATTTCTGCTGCGACATTCGGATGGTAGGGTCAGAATTTGGCGTCAACAACATGAAAGCATGGATCCATCCTGCCTTGTATCAACGGTTCAGGCTGGTGGGGGGTGTCATGGTGTGGGGAATATTTTCTTGGCACTCTTTGGGCCCCTTGGTACCAATTGAGCATCGTTGCAACACCTTGTGGAATCTATGCCACGAAGAATTGAGGCAGTTCTGAAGGCAAAAGGGGGTCCAACCCGTTACTAGCATGGTGTACCTAATAAAGTGGCTGGTGAGTGTATATTACCATGCCAGTAATACAGGAGTCTTACATAGTTCTGAGGACCCATATATGTGGCTCCCTAACTCTTGCTAGATACAGAAGAGCCACAAGACTTTAAAGGAGTGTTATCGTTTGAACTGTTCGTGCTCTTCAGCTAATTCTCTGAGATTGAATTTGAAATCCAGGGGCGAGTCTCTCCTCTCAGCAGGCGTGCCTCTCCTGTCAGGAGGTGTGTCTCCCCTCACTGAAGAACTGTGCCATCATCATTTTGTATGAAGCAGGGGATGCAGAAGGTTGTCTGGATATAACAGCTCTGTAGCTTCCTGCATGCTTCTTATGTCTGCAGCCTTCAGGCTCCACAAGCTCCTTGCTGTGATATATGCAGTTAAACACACAGATGAGACATGTGAGGAGTGTACACTGCCCCCTCCCTCCTCCCCTTCTGTTACCAGACAGGAGACTGAATGACTTTGGTATATGCAGTTATACACACAGCTAGAACTCATGAGACATGTGAAGAGTGTACACTGCCCCCCCCCCCCTCTTCCCATTCTGGGATACCACACAGCAGAACTGTAGACATGTGGGTGAATCTAAACAGTATAAAAACACACAGCCTGAACTGATGAAACACTTGTGAGGAGTGTACACTGCCCCCTTAAACAGCCAGTAATTGCCCAGATCATGCACCCTAGAGCTGGGAGATCAGTATAGAGACAGCAGATCTTGGTTTCACTATAGATTTTAACAGCTCAGAGGGGAGAAAATACAGAGTGTACAGGCAGCCAATCACAGCACAAGGAGTGTGGCCGGGGCGTATCCTGTCTGGGGGCGCATCCCAACAGGCTGAATCAAGTGTCAGCCAGCCAATCACAGTGCAGGCCAGGGGGTGTGTCCTGACCGGCAGCAGCAGAAACAGAATACAGATTTACAGAAAAGCTCATATCTGCTAAACCAAGTGACAGAGGTAATGCAAACCAACTACAAAAGTGCTTATTTTTACTGTCCCCATAATCTGAGACATGATCTTTGTAGCGATAAAACCCCTTAAAGGCCTCATACACATGTGGCATTGCTAGTGGGGAGGAATAACTCCATACACGTGCCAATTGATGCAAACTGTGCAATAGCACACTGCATTGGAGATATCCCAGACAGGCACCATGCATAACGCACTACTGTGTCCATATCAGGGTAACTTGGCTCTCGAAACAGAATTGCATAAGAGGCAATAGTTGTTACAATTAGCACTGTAACACTGTTGATTTGTAACAACATAATATTACTGCCACAACCTATTTGTTCTTACTCCTAGTACAGTTCGGGAACTAAAATTTAAATGCCTGGACCTAACCTGACACATGGTACCCGCAGATGTTCTCCTCTGTTAAGTGGAATGGAAAAAAAAAATTATTTGGGTACAGTTCCGATGAATTTGCGTGATACATATACTGTACTGTATATATATCTTGCTCAACATCAAGTTTATGGCATGGTCAATGGCGGACCTATTTACAATCAGGACATCAGTCATAGCAGACAGGCCATCTTTATGGTTCTCCCACTCATACACCAAACTGGCTGTGTTCACATTAGGCAACTGAGTCACATTTTTAACACCAGTAAGTGCAGAGAACATCTGGCTGCTATTAGCACCCACCTGTAGGTGCCCACAAACCACAGTATGTACCCCCTCCGTGGTATTGCTACTATTGTTTTCCATAACCTCTATGGAAAATGTATCAGCTGCCTCAGAACCAGACAACTCTTTACCATCTGGGGATTCAAACACGCTCACCTGCCCCTCACTAGGTTTTAAGCATACACCCACCTTTGTGGTGTCTAGCAGCTCAATCTTCCCATCACCAGTGCAGTCTTCTTGACTGTTGCAGTAAAAGCTACTGGAATTACAGCAATCATTGGAACAAGTGACCACAGCAGGACTACAGGTCCCAGAATGACATTTCCATTCATTCCCTGCAGTGCCACAATCCGGATCTCCATCACAGAGCGCCCTCTCTGGAATACACTGCTCAGGGCTACACACAAAATCTGCTTCTGCATATGTTTCCTTTACCCTAGTATTTTCATCACTCCTAATTGAGCAATCTTCATGGCCTTTATAGTGGCAAACTGACACATCACAGCATCCAGTCCTACACTGCACCTGAGACTGTTCATAGAGTGTTTTTTCTCCATGGTCACTAACCGGCACATTCAAACTCATAGGGCGACATGTATGATCGGGAGTTGCGCCTGTTTTCTGGCGAAAACTGCACCTCACTGATCCAATCCCCTGTCGGCCCGCAGGGATGCGATGTTTTGGGCGCAAACCTTCGCCACTTTCGACTGTGCCTAACATGAAGGGGCGTGCAATGGGCGCGGTGTGGACGTTCTGGGGTGGGATGCACCACATTTAAATACTCCAAGGCATGCATGAATGCCGGTCAGCAAAGTGAGGCACATTGCAGCTCCGACAGGCAGACCTCGTTGAATGTGGGCTACCTGAGCCAGAGGAGGCGAAGTGAAGTGAGAACGTAAGGGAAATGGGGAAAAAATGTTTCTCTAAGTCGACTGTTACAAACATAACAATAATAAAAAAGAGTTGTCTAAAAAATTATTTCATTAATAAAGATAAATACAAAGTTGTCTAAAAACATTAACCCCTTAACACCTTGGGCAAATGAGAAACGTCCCAGGGCCGCTAAGGTTTGCAGGGGGATCGCGCCGCGACCCCCCCGCACAGCCGCCAGTGTTAGCCGAAAAACGCCGCTAACACCCGCAGTAACCAGCGCCGCGGGTGGCTCCGCCCGCTGGCGCTGTTTTAACCCATCAGACCCAAAACCGCCCCAAAGATGGCCGCGGCGTCTGAATGAAACGCCGATCGGTGCCGCGCACCGATCGTACGGTCATCGGCACTGGCGCAGCTATGCGCGCCGATCCGATGACCGGGCAAAGGTGGTGCGGAGGGCCCTTTTGAAGGCTCCTGTCCCCTTACCCTGGCCGGTTTGCCCCACTTCCGTCCGCACACATGAAGTGGGGAAACCGCCAACCCGTGTACACCCTAATGCATTGCCAATGCAATACATTAGGTTGTATTAACAAACGCGCCACCTACGGCAAGTACCGTAGGTGGCCTCAATGTTACAGTAAAAGAAAAAAATAAAAAAAGTTTTAAAGACAAAAAAAAAAAAGTATAAAAGTTCAAATCACCCCCTTTCCCCATTTTTACAAATAAAATCGTTAAAATAATAAAAAAATTTACACATTTTTTGGTATTGCCGGCGCCCCGAAAAAGTCCGATCTATAAAAAAAAAACATAAAATTTATCCCTTACACAAAAACCGTAAAAAAACAAAATTCCAAACCCCAAAAAAATTGCTTTTTTTTTGGCTTTTAAACTTCACTAAAAAAATTGAAAAAAAAATGATAAAAAAAATTCCGCATGCATTCCAAACGGGCTAGCAAAAAAAAGTACACTTCCCCCGGAAAAAAAAGCCCCCTCACTGACTCCGAAATTTGTTAGTACAAAAAAGTTATTGGTCGAAAAAAATTTGGCGCGTGGCCAAATTTCAAAAATAAAAATTTTTGGGAATTTTTTTTAGGGAACCCCAAAACAAAAACTGAAACCCCCTAAAATTTTTTGGAAATTGCCGATGCATAAAACCTGTAAAAACAGATAACACTTTAAATTTTTAAACCGAAAAATTGAAGGGCAGAAAAAAGAAAAACCCTCGCAAAAAAGCGAAAAAAATTTTTTTTTCAAAATTTTTCCCCCAATTTGGGAATTTTTTTTTTGGGGTTTTTCACATAAATCTATAGTATGGTAAAGGGAAAACACCATTAGAAATTACATCTTGTCCCACAAAAAAAAAGCCCTCAGTGCCCTTTTTAAAGGGGAAAAAAAAAAAAAGTTAGGGGCTTTCAGAAGGCGAGGAGGGAATAACGAACTTGCACCAAAAAAAAAAACGCCTGGCCCTTTAAAGGGGGTTTAAAGGATTGAAAAAGTGGATCATTTTAAAAATAAGAAAAAAAAAATAAGACCGCAAAAAAAAAACATCTCAGCTCCCAGCCCTTGAACATGGAGTAGGTTTCCCAAAAAATCGATTATTGGGTTTAAAACCCCTTTATCTGAAAAAACTAAAACCTTAAAAAGGGTCCCTACATCGGGGAATTGCAATAAAAGAAAATTCCCGGGGAAATACGGGAAATTTTCAAATTCGAAAGGGCTTTTTCTCATTGGTCGGGGGCAAAACCCGAAAGGCCCCACCTAACCCCAATTTAGGCATTTATGGGACCGCAAATGAAATGCGAACATTTAAAACCAACCCCCCTAAAAACAGCCCCGTATTTTTGGAAAAACCCACTGCGGGGGCTTGGGCCAACCCGCCCAACAAGCGCAACCTTTTTTGGCCCATTTTAAAACCCCCTTGAATTTGGGGGGCCATGAAACCACCTCCAGGCATGGAGTAAAAGTAAATTAAATTTAGTTTTTAAAGGTAAAAACATTTCCTCTAAAAAAAAGAAAAAAAAAGACCTCCCCCCTTAAAAAAATCCCCCCAACCCCAAACCCCCTCAACCCCCTTTTCCCTACCGGCGCTCCAGGAAAAACCGGGTAAAAAATTTTCCCCAAAACAAAATTCAAATTTCCTTTTTTAATCTTTTTTGGTTTTCCGAAACCACCAACCCCAGAAAAGAGGGCCCAGGCCCCCCAAAAAAGTATGGAAAAGGTTACCATAAAAATTTGGGCGGGCCCTTAAAAACCCCCAAAAAAAAACCCCCCCCCGGAAAGCCTGAATTTTAACTAACCGGGCTTGGCCTTCCCCGGCCCCCAACCCCCGGGGGGCCCCCCCTTTGCCCCTTTGGGTACCCAAGGGAAGATCGGGGAAAAGGGAAAACGTATGTGAATAAAAATTTCTCAGAAAGGTAAGGAGGGAATTTAGGTTTAGCCGGGGCCCCCAATAAAAAACCCCCAAATCAAAAATATTTAGTGCGTGGGTTTTTGGGTTTGCCAAGAAGGCCTTTAGGGGCCCCCTTTAAAAATTTAAACCCTTTAAAAAACCTAGTACTTAATTTTTTTTCCTCTTTACCAAACACCTACCTTTTTTTAACCCTTAAAGGGCCCCCTATGGGGAAAAAAAATTTGCAAGGGGAGCTCTGTTTTTTTGTTTGGGGGCTCAGTTAAAAAGGCCCCGATTATTTGGGCCAAGGAAAGCGACCCGTCCCTTTAATGGGTTTCCCAATGCAATCTAAAATCAAACTGAAAAATGGCAGAAATAAAAGGGAAAAAGACCAAAAATTTTGTACCATCTGTAAATAAAAAAAACAATAAAAATGGGGAAAACGAAAATAAACAAAGAAATATGATTCAATGAATTCTTTTTTAATTCTTTTTTTTTCTTACCCAAAATGTTTCAATAATAGGGGTTTTAAACAAAAATAAAAAAATAAAAATAATAGAAACCCTTTTTGGGAAGTTTTGGCAGCCGTCTTTTCCATCTTTGACTTCTCCAGACACCACGGCATCTCAGATCGTGGGGAGTACACCTTTCCCAGACCACTGACTCGGGTTAATAATTATTTTTAATGCCTGCTGGTCTGCCTCAAGTCATGTCTGGAACTTTTTATTATCCTCCCATATTTTGGCAGTAAAGCTGCTCATTTGTTGATTTTCCTGCCCCCAAATGGGGAGCAGCTCCTCCATGGCCAAAAAACATTTCAACCAGCAGCAACAGTCTCTTAATACACACAGTGTCCCCCTCTCTCCACTGAACACACAGTCTCTCACCCTAGAGAACTTAGCCTGTTTGTGGGTGTGTCTCTGTTAGCAGCACTGCTTCACAATCAGACCTCCAGCCCTTTAAATCTCGCTGCAGAAGACTTCACATACAATTCTTTGTGCACCACCTTTTGCGGCAATTATGCTTGTAGCATCCTCCACCATGGTAAAAGCTTTCCAAAACTTTTGGACGCCATCTTTGGGCTGTCCCCCCCCCCCCCCCGGGGGTTTCCCTTTGCTCCGGGTCGCTGCTTTGGAAACGAAATTGTAGCCCGACACAGGATTCTCTTTAATCTTCTCAGCCACTATGTCAGGGGAAAAATTAAAAGCATTCAAAATAAACCCTAGGGCCCTTTTAGCCACTAACTTCACAAACTCTCTAACCCCTTTACATGGGCCCACCCCATACATACCCCCTACAGCTAAAATTTCCCTATCGTAGTAACATATTGTTACTGATCAATATAGGTGGGTTTTTTCCCCACCGGGGGAAAAAAGGTTTCCCGGTGGCGCATTTTGCAGCAGGTCTCCCGGCTGCACACCCCCCAGTGGGAGAAACAACACTGTTTAGGGGCGCTCTGGCCCCAAATTATCTCATCGTTTTTTGGGGAAGAGGATAAATGAGTTGGGTCCAAAAAAACACCCTTTCCTACGTAAAGCATGGGGGGGGAAAAAACATGGTTTTGGGGGTATTTCGCTGCCAAAAGGGGCCCCGGTTTGACTGATCCCTTGCATGAAAGAATGAATTTGGGGCCCATGTAACTTTAGATTTTTGTGCAAAACCCCCTTCCATCAGCAAGGGCATTGAAAAAAAAACAAGGCTGGTCTTTCCCGCATGAAAAATTCCAAGCACACCGCCCCAAAAGGGAATGAAGGGAAATGGCTTCTAAGAAAAAATTTTCAAGGGCCTGGGGTGGCCTAGCCATCTCCCCAAACTCAAAACCCTAGAAAACCTTTTGGGGGGAGTTGAAAGTCCTGTTTTCCCAGCAACAGCCCCAAAATATCACTGCTCTAGGGGGAGATCTGCATGGAGGAAAGGCCCCAAAATACCCGCAACAGGGGGGTTTCCCAAACCCATTGAAAGCTTAAAAAGAAAAAAGATTTACCCCTTCCCTTGCCAACAAAGGGAAAAATAACAAAGTATTGAGATTAAATTTTTATATTGGGGCCAAATACTTATTTTCCACCATAATTTGCAAATAAATTTTTTCCAAATCAGACAATGTGATTTTCCCGAATTTTGTTTTCTCATTTTTTTCTCTCAAAGTTGAGGTTTTTCCTATAGTCAATTAAAAGGCCCCCTCTCATCTTTTTAAGTGGGAGAACATGCACAATTGGTGGCTGATTAAATACTTTTTTTCCCCACTGTAGATAGATAGATTTTTCTACATTTATTGAAGGAGACAATCCAATGGGTAGAGGAGAGTTTTTTTTAAAAAAAGCAAGCCAAACAGGGAAACCCGACCACCGGGGCCTGGGTTTCTAAAGATGTGCAGGCTCTGACCTATAGGGGACACCTTCAATATTATGACCAGAAACTGTCAGAGGCTTGAACCAAGAAGAAGGAGTTTCAGGACTTTAAACTAGAATTGCCTGCAGTATAGGGGCCCCACCAAAAAAGGACTTGGCCCCTTTTTTTCTCACAGACTTTAGACCTTTAACCCAGTCGGGATTGGGTTTTTGAAAAAAAAACAGCTGAGCCAAGCCAGGCCAGTTTAGCTGTATCATAATACACTACTGGGTCATTATCAGTCATTAGCATGAACTGGGGCCCCCGTCCCTATAACACAATCTTCTCCCTTTGGCTGATACCACCCCCCCCCCCCATGGGTCCAGTTTTTAAGGTACTCAGTTTTCCCTTGGGGTTTTTTTCATTCTCCTTTTTGCCTTTCTAGCATTTAAAAAATGACTCTCTCCTTCCCTCTCTGAATCTGGGTGTACAACTCCTGGCTCCTTCAGACTCCCGTCTATATGTAGCACAAATGGCAAGCAGTAATATGCATTGGCCAGAATGAACACTTGAGTAAAGGATCTTTTCAGAGTCTAAAAAGCCGTTTTATTCTCCAAAACATAATGCAAACCATCCCCTCCTTTTTTTCCTTTTTGAGTTTTTTCCCCGTAACACTAAAAGTTTAAAGGGTGGCTTCTTTTCAAAGTTCCCTTTTAAAAAAAAACCCCCAAAGTAAAACAGACCAACCTAAGAAGAACCCTGAAAGGCATTGACAAATGGTTGGGGAGGGCACTTCATGCCACTTCTAACTTGGAGTCCATAGACTTTACCCTTTATTCGGATATGAGCTTCCAAATGGCTAAGGATCTAGTCAAGCAAATCAAACTATTTTGCAACCCTGGCTGCCTAGATGATTATCTCATCAAATAGGTTTAAAAGAAACTCAAGGTTTCCCAATATTCCCAAATTTTGTCAACAAATAAAGGTGGCAAAATTTCATTGTTAACCAAAAAAGGGCATCCCCCAAAAAACTTGAGCAACCCATTGGTGTTTAAAAAATGTAGTTTTTCTTTACTTCTTTGGGGAATGGACAACTTCTAGTACCCCTTGGCAAACCCCAAGTTGAAAAGAAATTTAAACCTTCCCCGGGCTGCAAAAAATTTCCCCCAAATTTAAAATAAAAAAAGTGTCCCCGTATTACAAAACATTTTAAAACCTAAAA